>JAYJMB010004716.1:0-12707 GCA_036873735.1 Pouteria campechiana | reverse complement strand
TATATATGAATCATTGCCTGTTCAAAAGGGTTACCAACTTAGCATTGTCGGTATTCTATTTTTGCAAACCAAATGTAAGACGAGACGAAAGATACCAGGCAGAGTGCAAGGTGGATGGAACTTTGAAAATGATGAAGACGTTGGAGTTTGTGCCCTTTGGTTTAGGTTGTGGTTGGTCGCAACAGGTATAATGGAGAAGTTTGGGAAAAGTAATTTGCAATACTAGTTTGTATTATTTTTAAACTTATTGCACTCTTTTCGATGGCCATTTTCTTTCTTTTGACTTATGCTAAAAAAATTAAGAATGATAATAACAGAAACTTTTGTTATTTTATTAATGTGATGGAAGAATGAAATATTAATTGATACATCGATCGGTATTTATTAAAAATGCTGAAAAGAAACATTTATAATTTTTGGATTTAATAAAATTTTCCGATGCAGCAAACATAGCGACTTACGACATTTGGTAGTTGCTGATATTCAGGAACATGTGAATAGAACCACGTCCTAGACACTCACAGCTCGAATTGGAGGTAGCGAAATGGTATGTTATTTTTATATGATATAACAAACGAACGAAATTTCTTAATCTAACTAGATTGTTGTTTTCAACTTGTTGAAAATCTGGTATTTTGATTCGAAAGTGGACAATAACCATAATCTTGTGAAACCTAAGCGTGTGTGAGATATGCAACCAACTATATTTCATGATAACTCTTCTTTAGAGAGCCCAACAAAATGAATAATTTGGGTCGAAACCAATTCGGTAATTGATGGACAAAATGCCCAGGTCATCTCATGGCATGGCAGACTGTGAACTTTATAGGAGGAGGGGGCTCATCATCACCCTAGTTTTGCATAGAAAAATCCTCATCTCAAATAAGTTAATTTGTAGTGATATTGTCTTGTTTTGGTTATGGCCTTGAAGGGTGGCATCGTCTTGGGTCCCTCGGTACTTGGCCGCAGTAAAATATTCACAGACATAGCATTCCCTCTAAGAGGAAAAATGGTATTTGACACAGCTGCTATGTTTGGGCTTCTGTATTGTATATTCGTCATTGGGGTGAAGATGGATCCTGTCCTGATTAAACGAGCAGGAAAGAGAGAGTACTGGATAGGGTTATGGAGTCTTCTTATTCCTATGGCCATCACCACGGGAGTAGAATACTACCTCCGTGACATGATAATGAAGGTCTTGAAAAATTGGTTCTTCTTAGTCTTCATGGGTTCGGTTCTGTCACTCACATCGTTTGCATGCCTCATCCCCATCCTCTGTGATCTTCATCTCCTCAACTCAGAGTTGGGCCGCCTCTCATCAACGTCGGCATTGATAAGTGACTTTTATGGGTTCTTCCTCATGGTGTCCTTTGCTGCACTAAAAGGCAGCACAGCGTCGCCAATGAACGGTTTATGGGTTGCGTTGTCGGTGATCGCAGTAGTCTTTCTCACATTCTTTGTTGTGCGTCCAATGACCTTGTGGGTGATCAACCACACGCCTGAGGGGAAGCCAGTAGAGGAAATCTATGTATTATCTGTGCTCACTGGGGTGTTAGTGTTTGGGTTTCTGAGCGAAGTGATTGGCACAAGCTCGTTTAATGGCGCGCTGCTTCTGGGATTGGCGATACCAGGCGGGCCGCCGCTGGGAGCAGCCCTTGTGGAGAAGCTGGATTCTATCATCACAGGGATCTTTATGCCACTCTTCTATGCAGCAACTGGGCTGAAAACAGATGTGTTCTCCCTCAAGGATGCGGGCACGTGGGGGTTCTTTAATCTTATAGTGGTGACGGGGTGTCTCGGTAAGACTCTTGGGACATTGTTGCCAGCTCTTTACTACAAGGTGCCGTTCCGAGATGCAGTGGCGTTGAGCCTTTTCATGAATACCAAGGGCATTGCTGAGATTGTCACGTTCAAGCTTTGGCTTGATCTTCATGTAAGAATCCCTTCCGCACGCGCTACCTACATGGAGTGGGGTTCGCATATACCTCCACCTCCACCTGAGGGATGGAGCCCTGGTCAAATCCATTGGAGAGTGATATGGATGCCTTTAAAACCAGCAACTGACGACGACGAACCAACAAAAAAAAACTGTTGCCTTATTGCCTCTTCTTCCCTTTCCTCTCATCAATCAGTAGAGTATCCCTGGTGACTGGTATGCCGATATTCTTAACGCATGCATTCCATGTGATAGTCTCTAGCATTTAATTTAGGAAACCATCTTACATAGTTCATATGCAGAAAACATACATTGCCTGCCTACTTTTAATGAAGAACAAGTGATAAGTATATTGTAATCGTTTATTTGCAACAACGTAGGCAAATTGCTTTAATTCCATAAAAAATTATACATCACTTTACCCATAACATGCGGTGCTCCCGCTATTAGACTTTTTTTCCTACGCAAGCTTTGGTTCTTTTCTTACGTAATAAAAAAAAACATATTAAAAGAAGCTTTGGTTACCCTTCCAATGTATAGTAACATTCCTTTTCTTTTCTTCTATTATTGGAAGTATTTTTATCTCTTATTTTAGACAGAGCACTCCACTTCCTCTCTCAATATTTCTTTTTCTTTATTTTTTAGTATTTCGTTTATCTTAGCTTATTTATGCATCTAAAGGAGTTTAAATTTTACTATTAACTTTTTATAGTGATGATCAACTACCACTGATATGATCAGATTTTACTCGTTTATGTGTGGATTCAACCATAATTGATCAAAAGATATTTTAGGTAGAGGAAAATTTTTTTACTAATAATTGTACATAGAATTGTTGATAAATTTTACATAGCAATTTTACTTAATTTTAAAATATTCTCCTGAATTATTGCTCTTTATATTATAAAAATAATTGCCTACATCTCCTATGTTGTTGTTTTTTTCCTATAGCAATTATTAATATTTTTTATCTGAATTATTTTCTAAGGTAAATCATAATGTCAGTTATGTTATATTTGGCTTGGAATGATTTCTGGGCCTATTTAATGAGTTGACTAAACTCCACGTAAGTATACTATAATTAAAAATTATCAGTTGCTACATTCCCAGTCTATTCACATGCTAGGCCCCATAAAGTAATACCCATTCCATGCATAGAATAGTGTATGATTTTCTACCGAAAACAGACGTTTCCTTTACCAATACGTTTCTAATCCGGTTCTGGTCTCGCGTATCACTGCATTGCATATGGTTATGCTTGGCTTATCTTCATCTGCGGTAAATTCGTTACTCGGTAGTCTGACTTTAAACTATGATTAAAATCATATTAGACTATTATTTAGATGCCGATATGATGATAATATAAAATGCATGATCTAATGACAAAATATTAATTGATCAATAGATTTTAGTAATTTATACGGTAAAGAAGAAGAAAAGAAAAAAAATTTGAAAGAGAAACAAAAGAGATACTAACTAATAACCCAAAATCTAAATCCAATTATTCTAAATTAAATAACTCAAAAATCTAAAATAATTTATTCTAAACCCAATAACCGAAACAACTCAAGAAGTAACAATAACATATATGGATTATATACTATTACTAAATAAATAATTAAAAATAATACTTAATATATTTTATATTAGCTACAATATAGATTAATAAAAAATGATAGATATACTTTCTAAATACTCATGATAGAAAAATTATATATATATAAAGATTATGAAGAAATTTCTTAGCTAACCCATCAAATAAAAAAAAGATTTACTTGTTTCTAGGTGGACCATAACATAAATACTAATATAATATTATATTTCTCATTAATTTCAAATATATAAAAATGATAATTAAATAATTTTTGCTTTCTAATTAATTACATTTTGGAATGAACCATGAGATTTGATTGAAACTTACAATATTAATTACATTGTTTTCAACGTTACTTTGAATTTGGTTGAAAAATAAAGATTTTAGATGGTTATTTATAATATGTTTAGACAATATTTTCAATATTTACCAACTTTTTTTAGTTGATTATTAATAAAGTAAATTTATTTAATAGAATAATATTTATAAATTTTATTGAAAATGATACAATGCATCTATAAGAACGGTCAATATGAATTTTCTACATGAATTATTTACTTTGAATTTTATAAATTTGGTTGGTTTGAATTGATGTTTTAGAAAATAGGTTATAATTTAATTTGAGTAGAGATTTTACAATTTCAATTAGAAACCAACCCAAGTTGTACTGTACCCCTATTAGAAACTATGTCAGCGTATCTTAACTTTGGTGTTCAGGTATATTCGAAACCTAATTCCTATTTGTATGTCCTTCTTGAGTGCACCAAAAGAGATTGACTAGTTGTAGACAGTCCGTATAATCATTGTTAGTATTCTTAAAGTAGAAGACGTTAAACGTACTTTCATTTTTCATTTCCCTAGCGGCACTAATACCTTTTTTAGGCTTGATTGCCTTTTCCTTTACGACTATTGGATCAAGATCGTCTACGCCTTGCCTTCCTCTTTTGATGTCTTGATATCAATCATTATCCTCCTTACAGAATGCAGGATTTGTTGATTAATTGGCTGGAGATCTCCTGATGTATCTCCTACATGATCTGTGTCATTTTGTTGAATTCTTCAATCACATATTGGGTATCCACCAATTGACAACCTTGGACTTCCAATTGAACACTTACTTCTGGCTGCAGATCAACTTGCAGCCAGAAAACTGAAGCCCATTCAAATTCCTAATGGGTCAGCTATCGCCCAACTCAAGCAATTTCTGTCACACTTCAGGGCCTGTTTGGCCTGCGTTTTGGAGGACTAGAAGCGCTTCTTGTTTGGGGGTGATTTATTTGGCTAGCTTTTGAAAAGCACTTTAGCCCATATCTAAAGTTAAAATACTATAGGCCTGTTTGGCCCCGCTGTTGTGCAGCGCAAAAGCACTTTTAGAAACCTAAATGTGCTTTTACAAAGCTTCTACTTCTGAAAGAACTTTTCTAAATAGCTAAATGGGCCCTTAATCCGTCTTGAATTGGTTTGGATCCTATGCAAATTAGTTTCCTAATAAACCATGGGTCTTGGGTATGTATTCATATTTGCTTTCAAATTCCCTTTTGAACAAGGGCTACGACAGCATGACTCTGCTGCCCCTATTTTGGGGACCTCAAGTCGAAATCGAATGAAGATTGCACCACGCTATTTTCTCAACCAATAACCAATGATTTTCACTATCTCACTAGGATCACAAATTCTCCAATCTTCTAATCGCACAAATCATGCCACAACAACGGTCGGTAGGGTAATACCTAATCCGGCCTGGATCTTGATTCAGATAGCTGAAGCGTTGCTCTTGATCTTGATTGCAATGGTAAAGACCTAATCGCAATCGATCTCGACCTGGGTTGTTGAACTTGTGTGTCTCTTTTACTAGTTACAACATCCCATCGCAATTCCCTGCTGAATTTAGATAGCCCCCGAGTCCATCGCTTGTTGAATTCTCCCACCTTCGATTTGATCGGAATTGAAATCTCCAAGTCGAAGCGCTATCCTAACCCAATCCCATCAAAGATCGCTGTCTGAATCCTTTGATTTAATCGTAGCTGAGGTATAAATTACCCCTACTCTTGCGGCTATATCTTGCTCTGCTTTGATGAAATTGTTGCCTCTCGCAACAGCAACTCTCTTTGACCACAGGCCCTTGATCAGCAACGTTTTGCAGCCCACCTAATAATCTCTCGAATGCTCTAATGATAAGGTCTTAAGGGGATGGATCCAATCCACAACTAAAAAGAATGGGAGGAAGTGTTTGGTATTGAGGTAAAGAGGGTAAAAAAAATTTCAACCTTTTGTCACAATTTTTTCACATGTTTTCATGTGATTTAATATTTTAACTACCTAATAATCTCACTCCTTTAATTATTATTTATATTTTTAATCATCATTTTTCATCTTTATATATAAAAAATCTATTTATTTTATCTTTATTTACTTTATTTTTAATAATTACTACTATTAAATCATTTTACTCTATTTTTTATTTTTTACCTCTTTTTCTTATTTCCAAACACACTCTAAAAGTAAAAATAAAAAGGAGAAAAGAAATGCTAGCAAACTATTAACTATTTTGTCAATTCATTAACCCCCTTCCTAATAAATAGCAACATCTTATTATGGGTGACATGACGCTATACCGTGTTCACCCTCACATAGGTCCCTGTCACATTGTTGCAAATAAACTGCTAAAATAAATATATCTATCACTTATTTAACTTCATTTTACGTATGCAAGCAATAATATTTGTATGTTTTTAATGTTTTCTATATATGAATTATGTAAGATGCTTTTCTAAATTGAATGGTTCAGATTACCTCATGAAACGCATATGGCATGCAGATCAGCAAATTAGCATCGATGCTCTATGATTGAGAAGAGGAAAGACAAGGATGGTCTGGTAACTTGAGCAAGGTAACAGTTTTTTAGTTAATTTTTTATTTTCATGTCAGTAAACAATGTTCAATGGCATCAATAGTTCTCTCTCGAGGGAGCGACGTGGACGCGTGTAGGATTTTACTATTGCCCGGATCTCCATCCCACTAGTAGAACTAGAGGTCTTTGCCACCCACGCTCATTTGCATTTCTCATTACCCCTTTTTGCATCACATGAATCCACACTACTTGTTGAACAGTACTGTAAAATCTACTGAATTTAATTTTAAAAGCGATGAATTCTAATATAAAAAATTATACGTTTAATTTATTATCCAGAAACCACGTGAATGGAAAATAGACCCTCACCCATGTTTAGGCTAGGTAAACATGCAAACACTCAGGATTTCAAGAGCAAGCACATATGTACACACTTGTCACACGCCTCATATTAGAAACTTGTTTTAAATTTGTGTAATATAACGTAGATATTGGACACGCAAGCATTCACGGTCATGGTGCTGTCCATCGTCATAATAACAGCAGTCGTCACGCCACTCACGAGCATCCTCTATGAGCCCTCTCGACGCTACGTCATCAGCCAACGCAACACCATCCAACATAGCAAGCCTGATTCGGAGCTCCGCATCCTGGCATGCATGCACGGCGAAAACATTGTCCCCACCGTCGTCAACCTCGTCGAAGCCACTGTTGCCGCCCAAAGATCTCCACTCTATGTCATCACCCTCCATCTCGTCCAGCTCGTCGGCAGCTATGCCCCTACCATCATTGACCACAAGGCCATGTCGCGTAGCACATCTTCCGCTCGCTACGGCTCCGAGACAGAGCGCATTGCCAACGCCTTCCGCGTCTTCGAGCAGCGCCACGGCACTGATGTCCAAGTCCACCCCCTAACCACAGTCGCCCCCTACGACACCATGCACGACGACATCTGCACTCTCGCACAGCAAAAGCGCACGTCTCTCATCATCCTCCCTTTCCACAAGCAACCGCTTGTGGACGGTGGCACAGCAGTTAGCAGCGCTATACGGATGGTAAACCAAAAGGTCCTAAGCTACGCCCCTTGCTCCGTGGGCGTGCTAGTCGACCGCATGCATGGCACTACGTTATGCACGCTGGATGGCGATTTCATTTACAACGTCGCCATTTTCTTCTTCGGTGGGGATGATGATCGCGAGGCACTTGCGTTGACAGCTCGAATGGCCAAGCGTCCTCGCGTCAGCGTAACGGTCATGCGTTTCATCTGGAGTGGATCCATCAACGACCACTCGCGGGAAAGGAGGCTTGATGTCGAGTCGCTCGAAGTGTTCAAGACGAAGAACATGAACAGCGACGGTATTCTGTATCGAGAAAGCGTTGTAAGCAACAGCGAGGAAATCGTGTCCACAATCAAGAGCGCACTGACTGAAAATTACGATCTTCTTGTCGTTGGGATGAGGCATACCTCGAACCCGTTGCTGGTCGGAGCTATCTCAGAATGGGCTGACTGCCCAGAGCTTGGGTTCCTAGGTGACCTCCTAGCATCAACTGATTTTGAGAAGAAGACACCCGTGCTGGTGATACGGCAACAAGTCAGTGTGAGTTTCCCTGATCGAGATGCGACAGATGCGAGCCGTAGAACTCTCGAGGCTCGTAGACAGGCTTATGATGCTCTTCCTTCTCTTAACCAGATTGCTTTGAATGGGACCAGCGTGAGGCTTCGCAGTCCTCACTCTCACTCTTGATGTTTGTAAATTTGTTCATTTTTGTTTTCTCTCCTTAAAGCGAGAAGAACGAAATCAATAAAAGAATACACTTATAAAATGCAATCAGCAATTTTCTTTGCATTCGGATGTGATTTGTGCTTGCATTAAAGTGTCTTTGCTTGTATTAAAGTGTCTTGGGTTGTGTATTTATGCTCCCCATAATCTGTAAAATAGACTCTTTGAATATATATATATATATATTTTTTTTTTTTACCTACTTTTTCCATTATAGTTATAATGGAGAAACCGACAGTGTTTGGATCAAATAATCACAGGACCTTCAAACTAGAAAATACTCAACCAACTCAAGTGGGCTAGACAAATCTATTCCAGCTCCCAGTGACAGTCAAGCACAACAATCACATGCCAATTGAGTGGACCCACTCACATATCAAAGCTAATAGACACTCCACGTGTCTAAAGGCAGCCAAGCTGCAGAAAATGTCTATTAAAGGAAACCTTCCTCCTCTAGCAGTCACAAAAAAAGCTCTCATGGAAGAGAGAAGAGAACTCTGTTATATTGGGTTGCCAATATCTCCATTTTTTCTCTTTCTAATGGAGCTTTTTCCTTGATTATTGAGTACAATATAGATTTAAGAAATTTAAATCTCAATTTCACTACCCACTCTTATACCAATTGTTAGTCTTAATGGGATCTATTGAGAAATATAAAATGAAGCAAGATTGGAAAACTAAAATGAATATGCAGATACAAGAATAAAAAAGTAATAGAAGCACACCAGTATACAAGATAATAGATATAGCGGTTTACGTAAACTTCAAAACTTGCTCTACTTTTCAAGATATCCTAGCCTTAGGTTCCACTAAGCCATAAGTGGAATCTCATCCTTAGTTTCTCTAAGATCACCATGAAAATCTTACAACACTACTTGGTTTTACCAAGTTTACTAGGGAACTCAAACAATAGACCACTGTTGCAAAAATAAACCTCCCTTGCTAGTAAAAACCAAAAAACCAAGTAAAAATAAAAAGTACAAGGAAATGACTCTTGTTACAAAGAAAATAAGCTAAACTACTCTAAATCTCATGAAAAAAGTTCCTTTTAATATTACAGATGATACACTTTCAACACTTGTGGTAGTTGTGGCTAAGAGAGACTTCTTTTAAGTTGTTAAGAGTGTTTTTGACATAATACTTCATTTTCTTACTCTTCTTCAAGTCCAACACCTCATATTTATAGTTTGGAGTGAGTTCTAGCTATTTTTAAGCACTTCAAACAACTATTTAATTTTCCAACAGTTAGATGAAAAAGCTATCAAAAGTGACTAATCAAGTTGATAGATCTTTTTGTAACACCCCGCCTAGTAGCCTATTCATTTCCACATTAACCCATAATTTTCTCATTTTAAGGGAAAAGTTCTGCTAAAAATCTTACCATAAAATATTAAGATTTACACCTGACATACATTTAATCATACACAATGATAATTTTAATAACTGCAAATTTCTAACACAAACCCTAAAATACACCCACACTCACAGCTATCCAACTCAAAACTGAATCATGAAGGTAATACATCATTAGGATCATACCGATCCATTCACAAATCAAGAACAATTATCACTATGACATGTCAATCTATCTATTTAATACATCAATTCAAATCCTTTCAAATATAATATATAATTTCACTATGAAATTACACTTCCACATCATTATATCATAAGGAAAATATCTTCAAGGCTTGCTCATCAGTCTCCCACAATTAGGATTCTTTACTTGACCTACCAGTTAAAAATTAAAATAAGAAGGCATGAGTCTCAGGCGAACTCAATAAGTAGGCACGTTAGTGAACAATAATTAATTCAAAAATAGTCCATTTTACACCAACCATGAATATAATGCACACGTCTTATCCTGAGATGTAAAACATAACAAAAATAAATTCATACCATTAGGCTCAAGCCCTCATTCCTTGGGCATCATGTATCATAACCGTGTCATCCAAGCACATTCTCATACCACAACCTATGTCAATCGGGCTTATCATATATCACAAGTCATATAATTATCACACAAAGAATTCAAAAATATTCAATCCGCACAAGTGCTTATATTCAAAATATACAATAGAATGAAATCCTACGATAATTCTTATCTCCATCAATCATCAATTCATACACTCACGTCGTATAATATATATCTCACCTAATACAAAATAAGGGGATATCTGTCATTCCATCCAATCAGGCATTCTCATATTGTCTTAATTATCAATTCATATATAGTAATGGGATATTCTTTATTCCTCTCATTTAGGCAACCATATGCAAGAATAACTATCATTACACACAAGTATAAGGGACACTCTTTATCCCTATCCATCATAAATTCATATAATAACTAATTAATTATTTTCTTCAGATTCTCCAAAGTGATAGTAATCCTTCTTAGTTGCAACAATTATTTGTGGAGAGAAGTTCAGATTTTCTAAACTTATGTCATTTTCAGAGAAGTGATCTGAAGTTTTGATAAACATCTCCAAGCGTGACTCAAAGTTTTTGAAAAATATCTCAGAAGTATGACTCAAAGTTTTGAAAAACATCTCCGAATCGTGACTCAAAGTTTTGAAAAACATCTCCGAAGTGTGACTCAAAGTTTTTTGAAGTGACTCAAGGTTCTCCAAAGCATATATGTTTACTTTGAAGCTTGTCTTGTTGTTTCCGAAGCGTACTGTGACATCTCTGAAGTATACTTGACACTTTCGAAACTTTTCTTGATTATCTTTGAAGCACACTGTAACATTTCCAAAGTTTTGAAAAAGAACTCCGAAGTGTGTTGTGACTGCTCTGAAGCTTTTTCGATCTTCTCCGAAGCTTTTTCAGCCTTTTTCAAAGCTTTATCAATCTTCTTCGAAGCTTTGTTTAATAATTCTAAAGCTTCAATCATTTTCTCCAAAGTTCGTTGAGACATTTTCGAAGTAATGCAATCTACTCCGAAACACATTGTAACTACTCCGAAGTGTTCCAATTTTCTCTGAAGCTGTTGCTATTTGCTCCGCAGCTTGTCTTCAAAACTTCAAAGATTTAGTTTTCTTGAATTAAGTATATGTAAAATTTATATACTTAATTTTAAAATAGTATTTAATTTTAAAAGGGCATTTACTTTATATCTTCCTTTTGTCATCATAAGGGTTATTCTTAAGTTGAGTATAAGTTGTTCTTTCTGCAACATTCTTGAGAACAAATTGTTAGTGTCTTAATGTTTCATTGCTGCTTTTGCTCATTATCAAAATATACTTGGTTAAGAATGTTCATCACCAAAATTAAGCTAGAAAACATGGTTCAATATTTTCCCCCTTTTTGATGGTAACAAAACAATGAGTGATATACCCTTCAAACCTTGTCTAATAATAAACTTAAGCAACTTATTTTGCAAATATTTCAAAAAATAGATTAGCTCCCCCTAAATTGATGCATATTATTTTAATTGTGTAGCATAGAAATTTTATTCATATACTATCTTATACATGCACATATCTTTTTACATCATATTATCACATTTTCTACCTTTTAAGTTTTATATCATATCACACATTTTTCTTCCCCTTTTTGTGATAATAAAAAAGGTGAAAACAAGAAGCAGTATATGACAAAAAAATGCATATAAATATTGAACTTTGCATTGATCAAAAAATTTCATGTACAATGTAGAGACATTAGAAAAAATTACATTAGAGAGAAAAAGAATTGCAAAAGATAGCAGATTCATTTAGTTGGTTTGGGTTTTCTCTTATATGTCTTAAAAAAGACTTCTTGAAGCGGTGGAAGAGGTGACTTAGGTTCAGAAGAAGATGATTTGGGATCAGAGGAAGATGGTTTGGGAGATGGCTTGGATGTTCTAGCCCATTTTGGTGGAGGAGGAGAGATGAATAATGGATTTGATGTGAAGTGAAGTGGAAATGGTGGGTTTGACATTAAAATAATTCTACCAAGGCTTGAAGAGAATCAAGTCTCTGATCAAACCTATCAAGCCTATGATCAATTCTATCAGCTCTAAGAATCATGGAAGACATGACAGTTGAAAGAACATGATTTGTTTCATTCATTTGGAGAGCTAAGGTTTGCATGAAGTGTTCTATCTTGGTTATTCTATCTTCTAGATCCTTTGACATAGGCTGGGATGTGGGAATAGATGAGGTGGATGGTTGATGAGTGTGATTAGGTCTGATAGGTGAGGGTGTGTATGAAGATGGGTGTGTTGCTGCTATTTCTTCATATATATTCTCTCTCAGAATTTCTTCCACCATTTCTTCAACATTAATCCTTTGTTCCTCAGCATCTTCTATTCTCACAACTTTTGTTTATTTTTCTTTGTTGGAGAATTCTTCTCTTTCTACTAGTGAACTGATAAAATCTTATCTTTCAGTTCTTTCTTCTTCATTATGAGAGGGAGTTTCCTGTCTTGACTCAGTGGTCTATTGTAAGGCCCTAGAAATTTCAAAAATGTAAATGTTCACTATTGTCAAGTGTTTGAAATTTTTACAATGCGGCATACTATAAAATTTCATTTTGGAGGAAGTTTATTATAAAAAAAAA
>JAYJMB010004712.1:0-12713 GCA_036873735.1 Pouteria campechiana | reverse complement strand
ATATATATATCAAAGCAACCCACCCTAGAGGTGGGAAAATCATGGTATAATCATGAGGATTTACCGTGTAAAATGGATTAACGACCCTAAGAGGGTGAGGCATTACAGGTAATCAAGAGTAGAAGACATATTTTGTGTAAGACTATATGTTGGGACTGGAATCCCCTTGTATATTGGTAATTAAATGTAAATCAGATTGTAATTATATGATAGTAGCTTAAAAGTAGTAGATGATGTATAATGTTGTGATAACATGATATAGTTTCCCTATAGTGTATCGCCATCATGGTATAATATAGATTCTTAGCTATGGATAGGTTAGGCTAGTGAGTTAATTATGATTTAAATTAAACTACAGTTATATGTATGATTTAGAATTGTGAATATCAATAATTAGAAATTATGAATTTAAATGTTTGTATATCAAGTTTCAATTACCGAAAATGCAGAGGAGACTATCCAATTTTTGACAAAATTGTTCCCTTATAGGGAATAGTGGGATTATGAAAAGAATTTCTTTTATAAGAAAAGAAATAGTAACGTCCTGCATAGGCCGAATAGAGCATAATCTATTGAATGGTCAAAATGCATAGGGTAGGGATGCAAGCGTTACAGGTGGTATCAAAGCCCAATAACGTATTTGTGTGATAAGTTTAAATTGAGAAATGAGGCCAAAACCATGATGGCAATGATTGTTGAAAGTAATAGGAAATGGATTTGTAAGATATATTGAAGCACACTAGAATTTAAGGGGGAGATGTTAAGTATATATCGAAGGTGTGAATAAGGAAAATGAGGCACTTAGAAAATTGTATAAATTTTATTTGGTATAAATGCTATTGATATGAATGATTATGAGAGGATATTGATATGAAAGGAAGGTGCTAGTGCTGTAATAACATGATGATAATTTAGAAATAATACATAATTGTTAGGAATAGAGTAGCACAGTAGAAGCATAGTGTGTATATATGTATCTTGTTTGAATGTTAAATATTATTATTTTATAGAATTTGTGAATTAAATTGATTTTATTTGATATGACATGATATGATATGATCTTTAGCAGTTTAGTTGGGGAAATGACCTTATTTTGATATTTTGTTAGATTAATAATCATATTCTTAGGAACTTTGAGGATTCCTTGATGAAGTTTTGATAGTAACCAATTTGCATACAAGACAATAGGCGTACTGTACTTGGCCTGTAAGCATGTGAATTGAATGACTTAGCAAATATGACAAAATTGTATTGATTATTATTGGATTTCACTTGAAATTGTAGTTAGTAAAATGTGATTAATTACTATAGATGATGATATGAAGTAAGTGAGGATATTTCAATTACATATGTTTTGCTTGTAAACTTGAGATAAATTCCGTCGAGATTGATGGGATATATATATTATGACAACTATGATAAGAAAAAATGGTCAGACAATAGTGCTTCGAATTATATTGAACGTTGATACTGCTACATTTGTAAATATTACTTGACTTGCAGATGGACTTTTGTTATCTCCCACTTAAATTGTTGATACTTGAGCTATTGATTAATAAAATTATATAATTCACCATATGACTAACATTGAATTTCACTGTGAACCTAAACTATTTGAGTTGATGTATGTTAATTGTTAAGAATTGGTATACATAAAAGTTGAATTAGTTTGCATTGAGTTTGAATTTAACAAGTTAATTGGGAATGGATGATAAGCTAAGGAACTTGCGGAATGAAAACTCAAGAAGTGAAGAGATAGTGTCATGAAAGTTAGTATGCCCACCTTGCTTGGTCATTTCAAATATATGGATTCATGGGATCATGAGCACCCGAAGAATTCGGGAGTGCATTTTCATAGATCTTTAGATTTTGTTATAAATGTATGAATGTATGTATGATTGAGGATAGAAAATATCCTATAATATTGTATGGAAGAATGTTATTATATAAGGTAAATTAGTATTAAGAAATTATTGTGATTTGTTTATCATCACTGTGTAGGCATGGATCAATGGGGATAAAGAGTATCCCAACATTGCTTAGAAAAATTATTACTCTATCCTTAATATACGTAAAGGGGTAGAGATATATGATATTCATTTCTTTATATAGAACTAGGTGTGATGACCTTAGAACTTGTATAAATGAATTATGTGTTGTTCTGGATTGATTAATTAAATAAGGTACTTTTGAACTATTGTAGTTGTAGTAAGGATTGATTCCATTCTCTTAAATAAGGTCATTATGTTACACATGTGAATTTTGTTTAAAAGGAAGTTTGTTTTAATCTTTAAATATATCATTGATTGTGACGAGGAAGTATTATAGAACTTGTTGATTAATGTATATTGTATAAGGTAAAATGATGACATTGAAAATTACAATAATATTAAATGATTTAGTAGTAGCTGTTTGATAAATGGAACTGCTTGAAATATTATATGGATTATAGTCCATTATGAGTTACATATTATAATGGTTAAGGATAAATAAAGTAAGGTTATCATAAGAGAGGAATGAAGCCATATGTAAATTTTATATGGAGTTGTGCAATTGAAAAGTAAACTAGTGAATGTTTTTATAGAAAGAATTGATGTTATTTTATAACAATTTTGATATGAATAGTATGGGGTGGATGAGACTAGTATTTATTCTCTGTTTTCTCTTTAACATTGCTATCAAGTGTTATACTTACATTACTTTGGTTTAAAGAAATGCATGATAATTCTTCATGAGGAAAAAAGGGGTATATGAGTTATCTATATGATAAAGAAATTCAAGAATTTGGATTGAGAATTATGAGTTAGAATAAATTTAAGTATTGTGGAAATATAATTTAACATGAGAATATTATGTAAATTCACTTGGTTAAACCGAAAAGACAATAATGTATTCATGAGTTATGAAGATTTGAATGGAAATTGAAGTGGATTCCGTTACAGATATAATTGAATCACTATGAAGTAGGAAAAATATGAGCGAATTACATAGTCAATCAGAAGATATTATTAACTTATGAATGACTCAAATAGATTATTCTGACATTTTATGTCATGAAATATTAGGAACATGAGTAGAATTTTTAGTATGGATAACTGGTCTCAAATATAAGGATGATGAATGACCAACTTTTATAAGATATGAATGCGTGTAATAAATGTGAAGTGAAATGAAAAAAGATGATAACTTAACTCTTAGAATTGAAATGATATCAATGGATGTTGATAAATGAAAGCCATCGTGTGATAAATTAATGTATACATAAAGTTTGAACATTATATGTGTTTTACTAAATAAGTTTGTCATGAGATGTATGTCAGGACCCTTGAGAACTTAAATTGTGAGTTATTAGTATGAAAGATAGTATGCTTACATTTTTATTAAATAACTTCACTTGTGTTTGATTAAATACAATGACATGTATATTGGAAATAATGACTTGGCTATGAGCTGAATGACTTGTTAATCTCTATTTGTTTATCTATGAATGATGAATTGGTATACTTTTATGTGCTGATTTACATTGAATATTGTTATGAGTTGAATGCATTGATGGATGTATTTGATCAAAGCCCATACTTTGGGTTAATGATATAATTTAATATGAGTTTAGTAAACTGATTAAGAATTGGAATACATATTTGAATTTGGATATTCGTCATAATACAATTATTATGTAATTGAGAATTTAATGCATGCTTTGATAATTCATGAACTAAAGTCAATAGCATGGTTGGACTTGGAAATTAGTTAGAATTCACCTACTTGTGAATATGATAATTTGAATGAATTAGCATGTATGCCATGATTGTGCAAATGTAATTAGAGAAAAATGATATTTTCTCATATGGCTGATATGGAATTTTACTATGAGTTCATACTATTTGGATTAACGATCTAATGTGATCTACATTTGAGTTTTGTTATCTAATCAAAATTTGAGGCATGATTTGATTATAAATGAAAATTCAGTGAATTCTTAAATTCAAAGGCATACTTAGATTGGAATGCATGCTTGGATGGGAATGTATATTGAAAATTGTATACTAGTTAAACACAATTGTTATAGAATTAAGATTGAATACCTATTTGGTCGAATGTAATTGCAATGTAATTGAGTTGAGATACCTATTTTGGGAATTGATTAATATTAAATTGGTTATACGTTAAATGTTAAATGATTTAAGTACTTTAACTAAGATATATGAACCATTATGTATAAGTAATGTAGAATTATGTGATATGCCCCATGTGGCATTTGGATTTGTATGGTATTAGGATGATTAGAAAATTGGATGCTACTAGGATGGCATGTAGATGCGAATATCATGGCAATTGGTTTGGGTTTGATTATTTGATTAGTTATTGGATTGAGGTTGGATTTTTAGTTATTGGTTGACATTTGAACATTTGATTATTTGATAAGTTTGAATACATGGCTATTGGATTAAGGTTAGACATTTGATTATTTGACTAAGTTTTGAGATATTTGTCTATTTGATATTTGGCTATTTGATCAAGACTTGCACACATGATTGAGGTTCATGCTTATGTTTGGTTGCCTCTTGAAAGAGGATTGATATGTATTGAGAGTTGGATGCCTGCTAGAATATAATTGTATGTATTTAAGGTTTGAATGTCTGCCAGGATGGCTACATTGGATATTTGGGTTCCCGCCCATGACGGGAGTTTGTTGGATGATGCCGCCAATGATGGCGAAGAGGCTTGATTAGCCTATTGTGTGGGACTTCTTTGCTTATTTTATAGGTGTGAATGGAGAACTTACAATCCTTAAGTTGCAATGACGGCTAGATACCATAGATGGCATTGGTAATGTTGTTATAAATCTTGTAACATTTGTAGCTGCAATTGTAAGGATGAACCAAAATACACTATAGTTGTAAGATAGTTGAGTCCCTTTTGTTTAGTGGCTGAGTCCACTTTGATGATGGCTGATGCCATTTGTTTTGTGGCTATGTTCGCTTGGAGTGTGGTTGTGCCCACTTGGTTAGTAGCCTCCTGAGCATGGTATTGGTTGAGAGTAGGTAAATGAAAATATAGATACATTGGTTTATATTAGCCACATGATATTAGTTTCATTTGTATATATGAGACCGATTTAGTGATGGATGGATGATGAGACATATGAGGATGGTGTTATGAAATGAATATGGATAGTTTGGATTGTGAGATAGTATTGTCATTGTTTGACACTATTGTATTAGATTGGTATTAATATATGTGTTATTATATAATATGCTATGGAATTGTTATGATGAAAGATGAATTGGAAAAATAACTTACTATGATATGTGTTTGTTGATATTGCTTATAATTATGTCAAGTCATATTATTGATAAATAAATTTAGTTTGATTTTTATGAATGTAGTATGCTTTTATAAAGATTATAAAACTTGATTATTTATTTACCAATTGAATGAATAAAGTGTTTAGGTCCTATTAAAATCAATTCATGATTATGTTTATGATGATACCTTATTAAAGATGTGGGGATATTAATTGAAATCATTGAACTAAGTGTTGAACTTTGATTATTTGATGAATTCATGAAACTGATGGAATGGGTCATGATTTTTTGAAAATTATGAAGTATTATTAAAATTGATGATCATTAATATGTTTTAATATCTTTGATGTGTAATTGGGTTGAACTAAGTGAGAATAATGATATAAGTTATGAACTGAATAACAATTTAAGGTAATAATGAAAATTACACGGTATTGAAAGTTTTGAGGATGAAACCTTTTTTAAGGAGGGAGGGTTGTAACATAATGTTAACTTTGGGTTAATTACGTGTTGACTAATAAAGTAATGTGATTTTTCAATGAAATGAATCAAGTATGTATCAAGTATATGAAAAATTTATGAAATTGAGTTAAGTAAAATCATATGTGCATGATTATATGGCTTGCTTACAATTTAATTGAGCTAAAAGTTTATGTAATTATATTATATTTTATGTAGAATAAATGATGAAAAAAGAATGGGAAAGAAATGTTGAAAAATGGACAAAAATAAAGGAAAATAGGGATAGCCAGTGAACTAGCATAGGCGATGCCGGCTGATGCCAATGGCGTCAGGCGGCGGCAGCGAGTTGCTGCTGGAGGTGCCTGTCAGCAATAAAAAGATAGTCGACCAATTTTTTGGCCAGTTTCTATTTTGTTTATTATCCGGTCTATTTCGTTCTTTTTCCCTTTTGTCCTAGCCCCGTTTAGCTTAATTTCTTGCTAATTTAGCTAGAAAATCATCTTGCCTAGCTAGATAAACTTGTGATCTTTTGTTTAGACTCAATTTTTACCCATTTGAACTGTGAAAATGGGAGAAAATAGAACAAACATCGAATTTATACAAAATGAAAGGAGCCACATGGAGCTAGGAGCTTGGTCATTTGTTTGGGGAGGATGGCTAAATTCGTAAGTGGAGTTAAACTCGATTTCCTGACCAAATCTCAGAATTCAGATTTTTAGTGTTTTGAGAAATGATAGATATGCTTATAATTTATTAGGGCATAATTTAATATAATAATTATTGTGATTTGGCTTGAGAAATTGAGAATATTGCAAGATTAGGGTTTTTGATGAATAGTGGAATTTGGAAAATTTTTATTATTTTGTGAAATTAACATGAGATAAAATGATTTAATGCATAGTTAGGATGTTTTGAGACTTGTTTGGATTAATTTGAACTAGTGAAATCGGACAATTGATTATGCCCTAGTTAGGAATTAAAAAGGGTTTTTGTGTTTGGGCTATATGAGCCATAAATCGTGCTACTTAGATGATTATTGAAGTCAATTACATGTTAGTTATGTTATATGATGATTATATATGGTTAGGAATGAATTTTCTTAAGAACTCTTACTAAATTCTTATGATTTAAATTGCGTCTATTAGCCATTTGATAAAATATCCCAATGAGAGATAAATTAAATTGATTATAATCCTAAGACCCTCATAGAAGGGAAGGAATGACTAGTTATTTGGGATGTGCTTAAAGTTTAAATGGTATGTTGTACAGGTTAACTAGATGTTAAGTATATTGGCTCCTAATCATATATTGATAAGTATGCACTTATGCATTTGGGAAGTATATGGGTTTAATAATAAATCAACCATAGTATTCATTTGAAATGAATCAATTTGAGTTATGTTGTAAATGCATAAGATTATTACTCTATATAAGATGATCTGAGAAGGATAAAAAGAGACATTGAGCTTGAGGAGCATATAGCGGATTACTCAAGGTAAGTAGATGCACCTCGTTTTAGTTTCAATGTATGATTGGTTGGGGATAAGAAATATCTCATTAAATTGAATCAGGACTTGTATGTTTTGGTTGGGGATATTGAATATACCATATTTGTGATGAAAGATGTTTATATTGGTTTGTGACTTTATCAACAATAGAAATCACTTACATCCCTTGAATTGAATTATATAATGATTGTTGGTATCATGTGTATTTCATTATTCTTGTAAATAATTTTCTATATAAATTGATAAAGGATATAATATATGAAAATTTAGATGTTCCCTTAAGTATTACTTATTGGGTTTGAAATGGTATATTGGATAATCTAATGAACATATGTGCATGTTGTTGATTCGGGGGGATAAAAGTCATCCCCTGATTTGTTGTCTTGCTGTATATGAGAAATTGTATGTTGGATATGCCTAATGGGTGTAGAATATTGAATTAAAATAATGAGGATGAGGTCCTCATAATATGATTGCCTCGTTACATCTTTGATCAGGAATGAATTAAATTATGCAAATTTTGACTTGATTTCTACTAATCATATCTACTTACTAAGGTGCTTGGACTCACACCTTCTTCCTTTAAATTTTTAATTGACAGGTCAAGTGAAGAATTCCCGTTGTGGATTGGGATTGGTAAGCAAGTATAAAAGATACATTATTGTGTGGTGGTAAGCAAGAGTAGAAGACATATTTTGTGTATGACTATATGTTGGAACTGGAATCTCCTTGTATATTGGTAATTAATTGTAAATCAAATTGTAATTATATGATAGTAGCTTAAAAGAAGTAGATGATGTATAATATTGTGATAATATGATATAGTTTTCCTATAGTGTATTGACATCATGGTATGATATGGATTCTAAGCTATAGGTAGGTTAGGCTAGTAAGTTAATTATGATTTAAATTAAACTATAGTTCTATATATGATTTAGAATTGGGAATATCAATAATTAGAAATTATGAGTTTAAATGTTTGTATATAAGGTTTCAATTATGGAAATTGTAGAGCAGACTCTGCCCAATTTTTGATAGAATTGTTCCCTTAAATAGAGAATAGTGGGATTATGAAAAGACTTTATAAGGAGGGAAGTGGTAACGTCCAGCATAGGCCCCATAGAGCATAATCCATTGGATGGTCAAAATGCATAGGGTAGGGGTGCAAGGCATTATTGTATGGAACTATATGATTTGTTCTCTATGGCATGTACTCAAATATAGTGAACATTAATTTATAGACTAACTTTTTAATAACTATAAATTTTCTATAATACTTTGGATTCTTTTATTGTCACCTACTCCGTTCCTCCAAGCTTAGGTCTAAACATGTTATCTAAAACTTTTCTCTACATCCTAAGCTCAATGGTTAAGTCCTTTGTCCTCATGTATGTGTGAGCAGATGTATAAACTGTGCTTGTGTATAGATTATTGAAAATTTCTTCTTTCTTCAATTCATCCTCATCTTCTATGGTCGAAACTCCTAGAATTTCTCCAAGGTGTTCTTTAGATGATAAATCATATGTTCCAAAGCTTATTTCCCCAACTTTTACCATTAACTCATAAGAATTGGGTTTCCAAGTGAAGTAGAAAATGAGAACTAGCTCTCTGTATATGGGTTCCTCATATTCCATCAACTCAGTCCATCCTTGATAATTCAACGTAATCAGATATTAGATTTGCATTTATCAAGGAAATTCAATCTATTTTGTTTTAAACATGGACTGATCTTCCAAGCATTGAGGTATAAAATTTGAACTTCTTGTCCCCACTGCCAAAATAGTATGTAGGTAGATCTGTTGGTTCAAATTTAGAAATAAAGACCTTTCTTCCATCAACCTTAACTAGTAGAGTACTCGAATCAAACTTCCTTCTCCCTACTTCATTTCTTTCTATATTGTCTTCTTCTTCAACATTCATGGAGAGGAATTACCTTAGGCCTTGAAGATTAGCCTCTCCTAAATGAGTTCTAGCTTTAGAAGTGGAAGCTTGGGCTGTGGAAGTTCTTTCTCGAGTTCTAGATCATTTGACCCCTTTTTGGGTTTTGGAGACTGTGACTTCAAAAGCCATTGAGATGTAGGAACTAAATGAAAAAGAGGGAAACTTATGGAAATGACTTCTATGGAGATGGGAAATCATAGGCACAACCTATTTTAGTTCATAGGAGGCTAGAAAGTGGGAGGTAGATGAGAATGAGCCTGAATTGATGCACCAAATTTAAGCCCTTCAAAACAGAAGGTGGCTATGAGTGCAGGTACCTGGGGACACAAGCACCTGAGGGCCAAGCGGCAGAGTTCCCAGAAATAGGTAATCCTACAAATGTTTTAAAGTTCTAACTTCCAGCCTATTCTACCCATAGCCTTTTAATAATTTTTGTTTAATTTTGGCATTAACATAATCATTATGTAATTAAGTAAATCATTTGAATCATCACAAACATTATTATTTCTAATCAAGACATGTTATTTCATTCATATCAAGCATTTTTCAAGGCATCGTATAATTTCAATTTAAGCATACTTGAACATTTTCAACATGCATTACAATCATTACAATCATGAATGACAAATATAAAGCATGGGGTGAAATAATTCATATCATGAACATAATTTCTAAATTTTCATTTAAAATTCAATTTCATTGTCTTAATTGGTTCATTGTTAGAAGTTCAAGCCTTAATGATGATTTGCAGAAGGAATAACTAGGAATAGAATTCCTATTTGAGACATTAAACTATGAAGTTTCCCAAACAGACTTGACTATGCCGTAGGACTACAAGTACATTAATCATTAATCAGTTTCATATATTAACTTAAATTTTTAGAATCATTTAGGTCAAACAATGAATTCACATATATTCACAATCCAGGCAGTCATTTTTAGAGACATGTAAAGTATATAAACAAGTAAAGCATAGACTCTATTCATCAAATAGATGTATCAAGTTGGAAAACTTATCTCTTTTGTTGCTTCCTTATAGATTTTGTAGTTGAGCTCATAACTAAAGTCGTTAAGCCTGATTTCTTATTTCAACAGTTACTGTTTGGAATTGTTTCTGCTTTCGATTATCCAAGATTAGATTTCAGATGAAGTACGTTGACATGATGTTGTATTCATCTGAAACCCCACTTTTCTTCATCTAAATTTTCTCCCAGTTTTGCATATTGTCTAAGACACGTTTTTAGGACATACTGAATTTTCAGACAAAGTACCTGCTTTGTCTTCGAATTTGTCTGAGGCTAGTTTTAGATAATGCATTTGCTCAATATTTTTGGATTTGACTTCGTCTTAAGCCTGTTTCTGTGTTTGCTTTCTTTTGGATTATCTGAAATATTTTCTCAGATAATATGAATTGCATACACTTAAAAAGTTCTTGCACATTTTCATGATTAGCATAATTAAACAGATATACACTTTATGTATTAATTTAATCAGCGCAATTTGAGTAAAAAGTAGTATGCATAGATATTATAGTGCTTAGCAAAATGATATGAAATTCATTGTTTAAGCAAATCTTGGATTATTTATGTCAAGATTTTCTCTATTTAAGCTTTATGATTGTGTCACTTGGATTTTGTTAATTTCAATCTATATTGGATTAAGTTTATTAAGAATTGAAACAAATTCTATAAAAGTTGTTAATCAAGACAAGAGCATTCTACTTTAATCATAGTTACTATTAATTTCTTTGTACCATCATGATTATGAATTATATTATGAAGATGAGAATTTATTTCTTTGAAATTTTTAAAATGTCAGTATGCTAGATTAACTATTTTTCATTAAAAGTATTTTAATTATTTTAAGAATAGTTCTTCATTTTTATGTTTTCTCATAAACACACAATATACTTTTTTTCTTATTCTTATTTATTTCTAGAATTCATTTCATTGTTTTAGTTTTGTCATGAGTTGAAAGATTTTTAAGTTCTTCTATTCTAGGCTAAACTTTAAAATTCTATTCATGCACAAATAAAGCTTTATTAGAAACAAATGAAGAAATGTACTGAGTAGAATAAAAGAGTACAAGAGATTTTAGGTTTTGAATTGTCATACCTACACTTACCTAGCCTCTGTCTTCTTTGAATACATTCTTCTTGATCTTGTGTCGAGAAGCCATTTGTTTCTCGAAAGAGTTTGATAAATCTTCTTTTCTTCTTTCTTGTTTATTGCACTTGGATCAATCTCAAAAGGTAGATTAGTAAACTTTAAGTGTGAATTCATTTTCCCCTCAAAAAATATCTTTAACTTGTCTATCATCTCTATTACATTTTTACAAGTAAAGACATATTTGCAAATAGTGGGGCAGAAAGCACACAGTAGGGCATTTATAGCTTTGATGTTCTCTTTCCTAACTATCACTTCATCCTCACTTATGCCAACAAAAATAATTTCCACAATTGAAGGTCAGTGGCAATAAGATATGTTTCCAATCTCTTCTTCTATACAAGTAAAGCTTATTTCATCAAACTATGGAAGTTGGGAGGTGTAGTGTCTTTTTAAAAGCATAGAGGATAGTATTGTTGGGTTAGCCATGCGGATCTCTAAAATCATTTATCTAGCCCGCTCTGATACTACTTGTTCACCCAGTTGGCTAGCTTAACCAAAGAAGGGAGGTGTGATTTGGGTTTAAAAATTTTTATTACGCAACCCCTATGAAATCAATTTTTCTCTTTTCATCCTTGTGTGCTATGCAATATGAGATAAATAGTAAAGCAATAAAGTGTAAAAAAAAGTAAAGCAAACAAACACATAAACAATGAGATTTTTTATTGTGGTTTGGGCAACACTCTACTCTACTCTTCTAAGAGCACATTCTCCTTGTGCCTTAGGTTCCACTATCTCCAGTAGTAGAAATACAAATAGTGCTCCCAGCACTTTTTTAGACTCCATCTATTGCGGATATAAACAAGTGCTCCCATCACTCTTCTAAATTTCTGCTCTAGGAAGCATAAGCATAATGCTCCCAGTGCTCTTCTACATCTACTCTAGGGGGTGTAACTCTGATTTTCCCAAGCTCACCAGAAACGTACCTGTTTTGAAGATCACAGGAAAACTTGATGGTTTTCTAGAGTTCACCAACAACTCATACAATTTGGTTTCATGAGCTAACCCCTTGCTTCTTCAATTCTCGAATCATCCTTTAGGTTCCCGTTAAATAGATCTTAAAAAACTTGAGTGTTGGAAAAAATGGGAAGAATTTTCAAGGCCTGCAATGTTCAGATTTTGGATTATTACTAGTCGGTAGGTGGTAGGCACAAGGTGGTTGGGACAATTGGCTATGCACCAAACGATATCATCCAAGTGGGTGTAGTCATTTTTTGGGAAAACTCCCAGTTGCATCTTGTTGTCCATCTGTAGGTGATGGCTCAAATTTAATACCTCGCAAGTGCACGGTCGATGTATAGTCTAGTGTGCTTATGCAAGGGTCGATC
>JAYJMB010004711.1:0-55820 GCA_036873735.1 Pouteria campechiana | reverse complement strand
GTATATTTAGGAATCAAATAGGTGCAAAAGATGAAGTATTAGGAGAATAAAATATGACATTTTGCATTCTCATCAGTGGCACTAACAGAATGGCCACATATTATTGCTGATTGATTGCTAGAATGCCCATGCGCCTCATGTCCCCCCTGAAAATTAGAGTTTCATGTTATTGTGGATGACACTAACTACTAAGACATGAATTAAATTTTAAATGATTAAGTAAAACTAAGTGTACAAGAATCAAATCTATAGAATATGCAATTGTAATGACCCAATGCTCTAGCACATATTGTGCACTTTGCCTAGTGCATCCTTACTAGGAACCTCATCGAACTCACAGATTTGTCCTTTCTGGAGCACAGTACATCCTTAACAGGAACCTCACTAGCTCTTCCAGGCCCATCCTTCACCTGCCCAAAATGGGTGACATCATATCATATTGTCCGCTTTGGTTAGCCGTAGGGCATCCTTACAAGAAACCTCCTGATCAGCCAACCACACGGATTTGTCCACACAAACATAAACAAAAAGGTGCAGCGGTGGGTCCATCTTGTTGCCCATACATGGGTGACACCTTTGCCACCAAGTCTCATATATTTAGCTTAGGACTCCTTCCCTCACTCAGGCGATGTGGGATATCACATTCACCCCTTCTCAGGGCTGTCATGTCCTCATGGCATACAACCCCACAAACTGTTGGGAGTCGGCTTTGATACCAACTATAAGAACCCGGTGCTCCAGCACATATTGTCAGCTTTGCCTAATGCGTCCTTATCAGGAACCTCCCCATTGACCAACTACACGGATTTGTCTACACACGTACACATAATGGCATAGCGGTGGGCTCGTCTCGTCCCTCATACATGGGTGACACCTTTGCAACCGAGCCTCACATATTTAGTCCAGGACTCCCTCTCTCACTCAAGCGATGTGGGATATCACAGCAATTAATAGCTATATTAATGCAATTTAAAACTAAAAGAAGGTTCGGAAGTTTGGGTTACCTCCCAAGAAGCGCTAAAGTTATAGCCTTCAGGTAGACTCTTCCTCTTTTAGGGTCATTCGATCATGACAATTGTTTTGAGGTGATCAACACCACCCTCATAATAAGGCTTCAATCATTGTCCGTTGACTTTGAAAGTCCCTTTTTCTTCATGAAGAAGCTCCACAGAACCATATAGGAAAACTTGTGTCACGGTTGTAAAAAGTACAAAAATAGGAACTAGAATAAACATGGAATAACATAAAGAGATTTGTCATGTTGGGATGAATCAAATAATTTGTATTTTGTTATTGATTTTCCTCAATTAATTATATTTATTGTGTACATCAAAAAATTACATATTCACATCTCAGACCACAAGTGGTCCTAATTACATCTCCACAATGGGAGAAAATCCTTGATTAAAATGAAAAGTACATTGCATCTTAAAGACCCAAAAATAAAATACACTCTCAAATAAATATTTTATCTTTGGGATCGCCGAGCACATTGTGATAGATTGAAATTTAGTAGATCGCCTCAAACCAATGGGTGGAGAGGATGACATGACTCTAGACTGGATTACTAGACTCTGGGTCAACCTAAAGAATGGGTGTTTTGATTCAGTTGGTTTGTCCTGGGTGGAATCAAGATTGGGTGATTTTTATCATTTAAAATGTAAGAAATCATAGAAACAGTAGGTGGTTTGTGACTCGATTGGTATATATCCTGAAAGGACTCAAGATCGGGTGATCTCTATTGTGTTTAGACCTGAAAGAGAAAAAGAGAAAATAGGTAACCTAAGTTAGGTTTAGCTTTCTTACATTTCCCATGAGAAACTTAAGAAGAGTGGGCCAGGTTGACTATGTTTAGCTCAACTTTCAATTTCCCATCAGAAGCTTAAGAAGAGTGGGATCAGGATAACTGAGTTTAACTCAGATCTCTCAATTACCCATGAGAAGCTTACGAAGATTGGGACCAGGATGATTGGGTTTAGCTCAGTTTTCTCAATTGCCCATGAGAAGCTTAGAAAGAGTTGGACCAGGATGACTGGGTTTAGCTTAGCTCTCTCAATTGCCCATGAGAAGCTTAGGAAGGGTGGGTCGAGTTAACTGAATTTGGCTCAGCTCTCTCAATTACACATGAGAAGCTTAGGAAGAGTGGGACCATGATGATTGAGTTTAGCTCAGCTCTCTCAATTGCTTATGAGATGCTTAAGAAGAGTGAAACCAAGATAACTGGGTTTAGCTCGACTCTCTCAATTACCCATGAGAAGCTTAGGAAGAGTGGGACCAGGATGACTGGGTTTAATTTGACTTTCTCAATTACCCATGAGAAGCTTAAGAAGAATAGGTCGGGTTGACTGGATTTAGCTTGGCTCTCTCAATTGCCCATGAGAAGCTTAGGAAGAGTGAGACCAAGATGACTAGGTTTAGCTCAGCTCTCTCAATTTCCCATGAGAAGCTTAGGAAGAGTGGGTCAGGTTGACTAGATTTGGCTGATTTGAAGAATCGTATTTGCAAAGATTTGACTTAGTGAGTCATGACTTAATGATTTGGAAAGTCATGACTCGGTGAGTCGTAACTTAGTGGTTCGGTCCTAAACTTAAGATTTTGAATGACTTGGTAAGTAGTGTTCGCTAAGGTTTGACTTGGTGAGCCATGACTCATTGACTCAATGAGTCATGACTCAGTGACTCTCATGACTCTATCCTAGACTTAGGCTTTTAAATAAGTTGGTGAGTGGTGTTTTCCAATATCCTGTGAAAAACTAGATGCAGAAAATCTCTGTCATTAACCTGTGAGTGATTGTAGAATCAAGTTGTATGAATTAAGTAATTACACTTTGAGTTAATTAAGCCTAATCATGATTAACACTAATGATAATAATTAGTGCTAATGATAGTTCTTAATTAATTTAAGATAATGTTATAATTTTCTTAATTTATGGGGCATTAAAAGGGTAACTCTACCATTTGTGGAGTTTAATTAGTGTTTAAACATGTTTTAATGTGTTTTAAATGTCTAATCCAGCATTATCCTGTTGTTCATTGATTATGTAGGACCCATCATACCACAGTGTGGGTAAGACCCATTGTGTACTATGGTGGAGTCATGTCAGAGTTCCCTCATGAACCAAAGAAATTACCAGTGGCCAAAGGCCACTAGTGTCGAAGGGAGGGACCTACCTCTTGAAGACTTCTGAAGCTCCTTCTAGAAGAAAATTTTCTCTCTTCAAGGACAAATGAGTGGGTATTTATAGTTTTTTGAGCCTCTAGGGGAAATCTAGGCATTTTAGAAAATCATGCCTTGGTTGCAACTCTAGGGGCATTTTTGGAAACTGGAGCCTAACTGCCATGCCCTGGAGAGGAGCCTGACTACCATGCCTTGGAAGGAGCCCGACTACCACACCTTGGAAGGGGCTTGACTGCCACAATTTGGAAGGAGGCTGACTACCATGCCTTGGAAAGAGCCTGAATGCCAAGTCTGAGTGGGAATGGAATTTTTGTAAATTCTCCAACTCCACCAATTATATATGCATTTTCCAATATAATTGAAAATACCACTTGAGGTTCTAAAATACTTAAATAATCATGGTTTGGGTTATGAAATTTTGGAATTTCAATTTAATCCCGATTTCATTTGGAAATATTTCATGGTTTTCTACTACATGAATAAACTTTGGTGGGCTTCATTTCATTGTAATGAAACTATTCATCTTTGAATCACTGGTGTAGATCAATCATAGCCTTAATGGTGGCTTTTCGAGCCCATTGAACCACCATAGCATAATCTTTCCATTGCAACCGACAAAGTGAAACATGTGTAATTCCTTCCAAATGGTTAGTTGTAGTAAGGCCTTTTGGAAGGTCATTAGTGCTTTGACCTTTTCTTCTATTTTTTTATTATTTTATTATGGGAAATTCATATGAGAATCCACGTTTCAACTTTTTTAAAGTTGTTGAGTAATACATGTATTGTGATGATAATCTACACATGTATAACATATGATTTTGATAACAAGAAAACTTATACTAGGTTTGCATTATTCTAATAATATTGTTAATATTGGAAAACAAGAATTAGAACTATACATGTGCCTAACATATACAATTCCTATTGATCCATGTGCATAAATTATTTAATTTATAATGATAATGATCACATGATTATAAGAATTGGAACATTACCAAAAAGTTGTATCTGAATTACTCACATATACTATAAAACACTTTTGAAGTATTTTAGAAACTTTAATAATATTTCAGAAAGTTATTTCTACATCCTAAAAATTCCTAAAGTAATTTCTCAGAAATTACAAGGCTTGTACTTAAACAAGTTTCAAAAATTCTGAAACAATTCTTTAATTCTTCAGGATTAGAAAACTCTGAAGCTAGCACCCAATACAGCTTTTAAACCTCTGAAATTACAACATCCAATTAACTCCTCTAAAGTCAAGTCATAAACTCTAAAGCCATGTCATAAGCTTTGAATTCATCTCAAAGAATCTGAAGAATTGCTACAAAGACTCTAAAGTTCATACTTAACATATTTTAGAAACTTTGAAATTAACCTTCCAATCCTTTTATCCAACTATAAATTACTTCAGAAGAAAGTATATATATTCTAATGTATATTCCATCTCCCAACAATGAGCGTTCACGTATACTTTGATGTGCTTTCGAATGATCCGCTATAAGAATTGATTGTCAAAATACGTCTTTAAAATGCTTTGCTAGAATGACTTTAAATACATTCATATTTGTTTATCTTCCAAACACCCCTTGTTTATCTATGATTACCTGATTAACAATCATATGATCCATTATGCAATCATCTCATTATCATATGATGGATCTTTTTTGAAAATATATGTGTTCTACATGGAAGTATTAACTGATGAAAGAAAGAAATCATAATTGGATGAAGTTTATATAAAATGTATATATTAAAGCAAACATCCATGCTTCACAATGTATGTATATCATGAATAGATAATTATAAAATGTTTGATAAACTTCAAGGAAGCATGTGTATAATCAATTAGGTATGTCTTCATAAACAAAAACATCATTAGTAAATATAAGAATAACTAACAGGCCTAAATGTATCTTTCTTTATCAAAGCACAAATACATTATGACTATTCATGATCTACAATATATGAAAACTCATTTTTGGATATTCATAATTGAATAATTATTTCAGTATACTTTGACATTGCATAGTATATACATAAGCTTTAATGAAATAATGAGCATATGAACAAATAAATGAAAATATACTTAATACACACATCCATTACAAATTATTAATCAAATATACTATTCATACTTCAATATACTACTTGTGACAAATGTGTTTTAATTTAAAATAAAAAATATCAAAGTTTCAAAAAGAAGCAAAATGCAAAAACACAATTAAAGAATGCCAACCACTTATAGCAACTGCCTGGAAATAGATAGTCAGAAGAATCAAGAAATGAAGCACCAAAAGATGAACCGCCTAGTAAATTCTCCAACCACTTGTACATACTGCCTGGGAGCACAGCCAGTATGGCAGCCACCTGCCATACCACCTACCAGAAGGTAGCAAGATTCATTTGGAAGAAAATTCAAAAAACTAACCATAGCCGCTTGGCCCAACCGCCTAGCATATCACCTCGTGCACAGCCGCTTGGCCCAGGCAGTTACCATACCACCTGATGATGCCCAATTGTTAGAAATTCGAACATTGTAAGTAACAAAAATTCTAAGTTCCTCATCCAATGATCAGGTTTTCAAGATCTATCTAAGGAGCACTCAAGGGACATTTGAAAAAGAAGATAAAGAGCAAAAAAGAGAAAATACAAACAAGAAAAAGAGAAAAATCATCTTGCAAATCCTAAGGCCAAGATCTACCACTTTCATATTCCAAAAGAGCTTTCATTCTTTAATTTCCTTCAAGGCTAATCTCTCCACAACATAAAGGAAGAGTTTTTGCACCAAGAAGAACTGCATCTAAAGATCTTCCTCAACGCTCAACAAGAAACACATCAAAAAGTGTAATTTATTATTTTATTTATTTCATTTATAAAAGTTGTCGATTAGCTTAAAAACTAGGGTTAAAGTTGTTGCTGAGCTTGTGAAAACCAACGTGGTTAAAGTTGTTGGTGATTATAAAAACCAACATTGTTAGAGTTGTTGGTAAACTTGTAAAAACCAACATAGTAAGTATCTAGTGAACTCTGTAAAACCAGTGTATGAGTTCTTGGTTAGCTCAGGAAAATCAAGTGTGATTCCATAGAAGATTAGTGGATCCTGAGTGCAGCAAGTAAGGCTGACTCAAATAGGAGAGTACATGTCAAGAGAGGGCCCAAACCACTATAGGTTGGGTGTGCTATCTGTGCTTGATCTTTCCTTTATATTCTTACTTGCTTCATCCATTTGCTTCACCTTGATTAGCATGCCAACATAAAGAAAGAAAGGGATTTGATCAAACAAGGGTCAAAAGAAGTAAATTTTATAAAACCGAATTCACCCCCCCCCCCCTCCTGAGTTCTAGCCTATCCTACCTAGACCAACAAGTGATATCAGAGTAGGCTACATAAACATTTGTAGTGATCTATCTAGCTAACCCAATAATGTTAACTATCATATTTTTTGAAGGATATTCTATTACACAAATTTCATACTTTGAGGGAATAAGTTTTGATCAATGGAAAAAGAGGACAGGGGTAAGCCTTATGACTAATGATTTTGAAATGTGGAAAGCTATCTTTATTGGTTTAAATAAAGATGATGAAAGAGCTAGGCAAGTAAACATCAAAGCTAAGAATACTTTGCTAAATGCTCTATGCCCCACCATATATAATCATGTCTCAACCTATAAAAATGCAAAAGACATAATAGACAGGTTAAAGGCTATCTCTAAAGGGCAATTTGATTTACTGCCAAATGAAACTAATGTCTCTGCTAAGAACAACTTGAGTGTAGGAAATCATGAAACAATGGAACAATCTCCTCAAGAAAAAGGAGAAAAGAAGAATGATCAATCTATGAAAGCAGAAGAACTATCAATAAAAGAACTACCACAGACTAAAGAGAAGCAATCTCAAGAAGAGATTGAAATTCAAGAAGAAAGTGTTGAATCCCAAATTCAAATTGAAGATCAAAATGATGAAGCAGCTGAGGAATCCTCTCAAGTTGAGGAGAATCTATCTGAAGAAGATAAAGATGATAAAGAAAGACTTGCAGTTCAAAACAGACATCTAAAGCAAGTCAAAGAAGAAGAAGAAGTGAGAAAAAGGAAGAGAAGGACAATCATAGAAAGAAGAAAGAAAGAGAAGAAATATCTAACACTTAAAAATTCAAATGATCTCTTCTCACCAAAGGATTATGAAATAAAGAAGGAAAATGAAGAAAATATGAAATACCAAGTTCCTTCAAAAGACAAAAGGTTTCTTAACACTAGTTGAACAAAATATATTCCATAAAGTCAAGGAAGACAAGGTAAGTGCAGGTATGACAACTCAAACCAAACTTCTTTTTACTTGGTATCTTTGTTTTATGCACTTATTCTTTTGTCTTAAATATTGCTTGACTTTAGAATTCATATTAGTAATATACAAATATATATGTCAAATTATAAAACTATAACAAAAGTATGAATTCTAAAAACTATTTAAATTAAAGAAGCTATGCATAAATGATCAACTTAATCTTACGGATAAGTATACCAAGGAAATATATGTTTAATTTAAACATTAAAACATTATACGTCCATAATAAAATATAAATTATAATTTGAAAATTTTTTATTTGAATCAAATTTTTAATGGTGGCAAATTAGGAACAAAATGTTTGTATACTTTAAAAAGAATTTTCCTTAATTTCAAATAAGCTTAAAAAGAGAATTTTTACTTACATCCATAAAAACATTAAGTGATCATATGATTAAATAATAACATCTTATATTGCTCAACAATTATAGAATTGGTTTCTTTTTAATTCTTGATAATCTTAATCAGATCTAAATCATAAAATTTAAACAGAGAAAATCTCCAAATAAATAAAATAGAACAATAAATAATCTACCCAAAATAATATAGTTCATATTTTTGCCAATTTCTTCTTGCACACCTAGATGCTAAACAAAATATTGCAATAATTAAAATAATATTTATAGAATATATATATATATATATATATATTTGAACTCTTTATTGATGAAAAGGTGCAAGAATATTCTAAATGTATGCAATCCAGAAGAAATGAAGAAATTCTTCAAGAAGCAAAATCAAAACAACTACATCCAAAGATATAGAAAATGTAGAGTTTGATTTTGATAGCAAAGAAAGAAGTTTCGGAGGTAATGTCAGAGAGGACAACATAATGCTTTGGAGACTCTAAAAAGTATCTTCGGAAGCTCTGAAACATGGCTTCGGAGATTCTGAAGTATGGCTTTAGAGGATCTAAAGTGTGGCTTCGAGGCTCTGAAATATGGCTTCAGAGGCTCTGAAATGTGGCTTTGGAGGTTTTAAAAAGCATCTTCGGAGAACATCTTTGGAGGCAATGAAAGCATAACTTTAGAGGCTTAAAATGGCACAACAATGCAGGACTAAATGGCACTTAATGAAGCATTTTGAAGTAGTCAGAAAAATGAAAGAAAGCTACAAAGGAAAAGATATTTTTTTAAGAGATTACTAGAAGTTTGTCGGAAGCTAAAAGAAATAAGTAAAGTTTCTACAATAAGGAGAAGTTTAGAAGTTTTTACTTATAAAAAAGTTCTATAAAACTTTTGACCTTCGAATCTGAGCAGCACAGAAATAAGATCCACTTCTGAGCACCTAACTTGAAACTTTTGCAAACACTTATACAGAAGCTCTGAATAAATTCTGTTCTGCACAAAAGTAAGTAGAAAATAGTCAAGAGAACATAAAAGTTCTAACTAAGTTCTGCTATGCATAGAAGATAGACAGAAATAGAGATACATTACACAGAACTATGCAGAAGATATACACTCAAAAACTCAATCATCAAAGAACTTCTAAGCACCCTCAGAAATTATCAGAAACATCTTGAAAGTTCTCAGAAGTATTGCAGAATAAGTTTCTCCAAGATTATCAAAAAGTTTTCAGAAGATAATCACAGCTACAAAGGCCAAAGAAGATAAGTAAAGCAACAATAATTTCAAACTAAGAATGCTGAATCGAAGAATCAGGTTTAGCATCCTCACTTATGAGCTCAACTGAAAACTTCTACAAAAGAAGCAATGAAGAAAGATAAGTTGCTCAACTTGATAATTCTATTAAATAATTATGCTTTATATATCTATATACTCTAGATGTCTCTGAAATAATTACCTTGATGGCACATAAACATAAATTTATTGATTGAGAAAAATAATTTGAGATAAACAATTCTAAGCCAATATATGAAATTGATTAAAGTACAAAATTAAAAAAAAACTCAAATAAGAATTTCACTCTTAGTCATTCCTTTTTGAAATCATTAAAGTTTAAATCATTATGAATTGATCAAACTTATTATATAAATCCTGATGAATGCTTAAAAAAGCTTTTACATTTAAATGCATTATTGCTATCATTCATGATTGTAATGATTGAGCATACTTAAATTAAAATTATGCAAATATGTATATGCTTTCTTGTGTTTAAAATATTTAATATGTATGAAATATTTATAATTATAAATAAGATTGGGATAAAATAAAATAAAATTCTTAAAACTCAAATTTCTTAGAATATTTCTTGGAGCCATACCGCCTGCGACACCAAGTGCCCAAGACGCCAAGTTCCTGTGCTCATAGCCACTTGCCGATTCGAAACCCCTTTAAACTTGGCTCGACAAGTAGTTTTCATTTTCAACCCATTCTTCATTGCCAACCTCTTGAGACCAAAAAGAGGAAGTGCTTGTCATTTCCAAAGTTCCATTAGAGCTATTTTATAAATCTTCTATCTCAATGGCACCTAAAGTCACCATCTCCAAACCCCAAAAAGGAGTGAAATGCCCTAGAACTCAAGGAGGACCATCTTCTTCCCAACCTTCAACCTCTAAAAGCTCCAGGAGATCTCAAGCCACTAATAATATAGGTGATCTCCCTTCCCAACCTAATGTGGATGTCAAAGAAGAAAATATAGAAAGAGAAAAAGGAAGGGCAATGAAGTTTGATTTGAGCAAGTTGCCAAAAGAAGTTGATGGAAGAAAGGTTCCAACTACCAGATTTGAAACAAATGATTTACCTGCATATTACTTTGGTAGTGAGGACAAGAAATTCAGGTTTTATACTTTAATGCTTGGAAGACCTATTTATGTTCAAAAGAAAATTGATCTAGATTTCCTTGATAAATGCAAATCTGATATTTGATCAATGTTAAATTATCAAGGGTGGACTGATTTGATGAAATATGAAGCACCCATCTTTAGAGAGCTAGTCCTTGTATTTTACTTCAATTGAAAGGATGGCTCTTATAAATCTATGGTAAAAAGTGTGAGAATTATCTTTGGAACAAACTTGTTATCACCAGAAGAACACCTTGGGGAAATACTAGATGTGCCAGCCATAAAAGATGAAGATGACCTGAAAAAGGAAGAAATTTTCAACAAACAATCCTCAAGTATAGCTTATACATTTGCCCATACTTATAGGAGAACTAAAGGCTTATCTATTGAGCTCAGGATGCTTAGAAAATCTTAGAAAATATGTTTATACCTAAGCTTGAAGGAATAAAGCAAGTGACGGCAAGTGAAGAAAGAGTTTTATGGAAATTGTATACCTATCAAAAGGTTAGTTTGTCAAACCTCATGTTCACTACATTTGGGCACTTACCATAAAAAACAAACCACATAGCTTTATATGGTATATGGTTGAAAAAAGTCTTTAAGTATTTTTATGTTCTAGTCAATGAGGAATCATGCATATACATGTCTATATTAAACAAAGACAATGTCGGAGCTACACTTCTAAAAAGAATAGGAATAAGGTTATCAAAATAAGTGGCAGAAATGAGGGAAAAGAATGAAAGAGAAATGGAGGAGGAAGATGATGAGGAGAGTGATGAAGATTTATGAGGAGGACGAAGAAGAAATGGGTGAAACAGAGCAAACAACTGACAAAAGCAGTCCCATTGCAAATAGGCAGTTTTCACCTCCCAGAACTTCACCTGAAGTCACTTATCCAAGGTTTTCTGCATATGCTTTATTATCTCTAGAAATAAAGGAATTAAGAAAGGAAGTAGAGGAGCTAAAAAAGATGTAAAGGAAGAAATGGGAGAATTGAGAAGAGTACAAGAAGGAATAGAAAAGAAGATAGACATTCTTCTCTCGCAATTTGAGACTTTCCATCCTACACATAGAGCTAATCCCACTTCACCTATTGAGGATCCAGAACCAACTTTTAACATAGAAGAGTTGACTTCCATCAGAGACACCACTCAGGGGGAGCTTGCCTCTTTTAAATCACCTACAGATCCTCACACCTCTTAGAAATCTTATTCTTGTTTTGTTATATCTTTTTGAGAAAAGCATAACTCAGTTGTTTAAATATTTTGTGATCTTCATGTATCTCTTTCTTTGTGAAATGAAAAGTTACAAATCAAATAACATCAGTTCACAATATGAATGTTTGTTCATGAAAACATGCTTATTTATGAATTTAAGTTTCATGACATAACTATTTAATTATTTAATATGATTTTCCATATTCATATCTATACACTTTGTTATGATGATCCATATCACATTAATAGTCCATATTTTGATGAACAATAGTTAATTGTTTTTAATTACATGAGTAAGCATGAAAACTAATGACTATTAGATAGTGCTTAAGGTACAACATAAAATGGAAAACAAACCGTCAATGAAAATTGTTTTGGAAGTATATGAGAATTTATGATGATAAAAATATGAAGTTTCAGAAAATGAATGTGTGTTCATGAAAAATGATTTAGAGTCATGTAAATATGATGAAATTCATTTTCACCAATAGATCAAGCTCCTAGTAAACAAAATTAGAAATGAAATCCTGATAATTGAAATAATATTTAAAATAATTCAGGAAAATAGATTAAGAATGATTAATTCTAAAATGATTATCACTTATTGCACAACTTGAAATAGAAAACAGAAATCAAAAATGAAAAATATTTTGGATATTTTTGTATATGATAATGATAATCTAAGTTTCACAATTAACAATGCTTACATTGTATGATTACATGGTATTATCACAGCTCTTTAACGAATATGAAATGTTTGAAATAGATAAATATTTTGATTAATACTTGTGTTATAACAATCCATACATGCATCATAATTTTTAAATGGATGCTTTACAAATAGTCTATACGATTTACATCCATTTATCATACATAATCTTGAATGTTTAAATATCTATCTTTCATAACTTTGAATATTTAATGTCTACACATTTAATTTATGAGTGTTCATTTAAAAGCTCTCAAACAACCAACAAGTGGTATCATGAAGAAGTGGTATTCTCTAACAAGTTCTCCAACAAGAGAAGTTCTCCAACAAATGTGGTATCAATATGTGGTATCATGAATACATTTCTCTTATTGATGTCATATCATGCTTAAATATTTAAAAAAGGGGGGGGAGAAGTATAGCTTTCTTTTATATAGCTTTTTGATGTTGAGGAAAAGGGCGAGAAGTATGGAGAAGATTTGAAAGCAATGAGAAAATATAGGGGGAGTAGTATGGAGTAAATAAATATATGGAGGAGTAGTATGAAGTAAATAAAGATAAGTATTGAGATAGAGAGAAGTATGGAGTAAATAAAAGTAAAAAGAAAATATAGATAAATATTAAGAAAACTCATTACTCCTGATAGTACATAGTCATTTTGGAAAAAGGAGTCTTTTTGTGTTCTGTTAGAGGTGGACAAGTCAACAAAAGTAATAGAGGGAATATAAAAAGAAAAAGGAATATACTTACCAAATAAAAGTATTTTCATGACTCATGCCAAGAAAAGGATAAATTTAATATGTCATGACCAGTATCATTCCCCAGAGAATTAAAAAATTCAAATTAGTCAGGAAGAGTTTATTATAAAGAAGAAAAATATGTCATGAGAAAACTTATAATTCTTCATATGACATGATTAGTGCCAAATTCCCATGCTTACATATCTCTATTAGTAAGGGGGAGTTTGTTATTGAATCATTAGCATATTCTTCATTTGACTCAAATCTTCAAGTTTTATCATCATCAAAAAGGGGGAGAATGTTGAGTCATATATGTATTATGATGATGATCCACACATTTATAATAGTTGATTTTGATGATAACAAAACTTATATAGGATTTGCATTATTCAAATGATATTGTTAATATTGGAAAACAAGAATCAGAACTATACATGTGCCTAATATATACAATTAATGTTGATTCATATCCATAAATTTATTACTTTATAATCATAATGATCACATGATTATAATAATTGGAACATTACCTAAAAGCTATATCTGAATTACTCACATATACCGTTAGAACACTTTTGAAGTATTTTAGAAACTTTAATAGTATTTCAGAAAGCTATGTCTACATCCTAAGAAGTCCTAAAGTAATTTCTCAGAAATTATAAGGCTTGTACTTAAAGAAGTTTCAAAAACTCTGAAACAACTCTTTAATTCTTCAGGATCAAAAAACTCTAAAGCTAGCACCCAATATAGCTTTTAAACCTCCGAAATTACAACATCCAATTAACTCCTCTAAAGCCAAGTCATAAACTCTGAAGTCATGTCATAAGCTCTGAAGTTATTTCAAAGACTCTGAAGAATTGCTTCAGAGACTCTAAAGTTCATACTTGACATATTTCTGAAACTTTAAAATTAATCTTCCAATCATTTTATCCAACTATAAATTACTTCAGAAGAAAGTATATATATTCTAATGTATATTCCATCTCCCAACACTGAGCGTTCACATATACTTTGATGTGCTTTCGAATGATCTGCTATAAGAATTGATTGTCAAAATACGTCTTTAAAATGCTTTGCTAGAATGACTTTAAATACATTCATATTTGTTTATCTTCCAAAAACCCCTTGCATATCTATGATTTCCTGATGAACAATCATATGATCTATTATTCAATCATCTCATTGTCATGTGATGGATCTTTTATGAAAATATATATATATGTTCTACATGGAAGTATTAACTGATGAAAGAAAGAAATCGTAATTGGATAAAGTTTAAATAAAACATATATATTAAAGCAAACATCTATACTTCACAACGTATGTATATCATGAATAGATAATTATAAAATATTTGATAAACTTCAAGGAAGCATGTGTATAATCAATTAGGTATGTCTTCATAAACAAAAACATCATTAGTAAATGTAAGAATAACAAACGTGCCTAAATGTACCTTTCTTTATCAAAGAGCAAATACATTATGGCTATCCATGATCTATAACATATGAAAACTCATTTTTGGATATTCATAATTGAATAATTATTTTAGTATACTTTGACATTACATAGTATATACATGAGCTTTAATGAAATCAAGAGTGTATAAACAAATAAATGAAAATAAACTTAATACACATATCCATTACAAAGTATTAATCAAATATACTATCATACTTCATATATATTACTTGTGACAAATGCGTTTGATTTAAAATAAAAAATATCAAAGTTTTAAAAAGAAGAAAAATGCAAAAACACAATTAAAGGATGTCAGCCACTTGGAGCAACCGCCTGACAAACCACTTGGCAATAGACATTCAGAAGAATCAAGAAATGAAGCACTCGAAGATGAACCACTTGGTAAATTCTCCAACTGCCTATGCATACTACTTAGGAGCACAGCCGATATGGTAGCCGTCTGTCATACCACCTACGAGGAGGCAACAAGATTCACTTGGAAGAAAATCCAGAAAACTAATCATAGCCTTAGCCCAGCCGCCTGGCATATTACCTGGCGTACAGCCGCTTGGCCTAGGCGCTTGCCATACTGCCTGACGATCCCCAACGGTCAGAAATTTGAATGTTGCAAGGAGCAAAAATTCTAAGCTCCTCATCCAACGATCAAGTTTTCAAGATCTATTTAAGGAGCACTCAAGGGACATTTGAAAAGGAAGATAGAGAGCAAAAAAGGGAAAATACAAACAAGGAAAAGAGAGAAATCATCTTGCAAATCCTACGGCCAAGATCTACCACTTATATATATTTCAAAAGAGCTTTCATTCTTCAATTCCCTTCAAGGCCAATCTCTCCACAACATAAAGAAAGATTTTTTGTAAGAAGAAGAACTGCTCTAAAGATCTTTCTTAGCGCTCAACAAGAAACACATCAAAAAGTGTAATTTCTTATTTCATTTATTTTATTTATAAAAGTTGTTGGTTACCTTAAAAACCAGGTTTAAAGTTGTTGGTAAGCTTGTGAAAACCAACGTGGTTAAAGTTGTTGGTTATTGTGAAAACCAACATTGTTAGAGTTGTTGGTAAGCTTGTAAAAACCAACATAGTGAGTTTCTGGTTAGCTCTGTAAAACCAGTGTATGAGTTCTTGGTTAGCTCAGGAAAACCAATTGTGATTCCACAAAAGATTAGTGGAACCTAAGTGTAGCAAGTAAGGCTAACTCAGAAAGTGGAATAGGTGCTAAGAGAGGGCCCGAACCACTATAAGTTGCATGTGTCATCTGTGCTTGATCTTTCATTTATATTCTTACTTCATCCATTTGCTTCACCTTGATTAGCATGCCAACATAAAAGAAAGAAAGGGGTTTGATCAAATAGGGGTCAAAAGAAGTAAATTTTATAAAACCCAATTCACCCCCCCTCTTGAGTTCTAGCCTATCCTAACGTGACCAACAAGAGCTACAACCATTTGTTTGAAACATGACTTAAACCATCCCACGATAGCATCCAATTAGAATAAGGTAGGTTGATCATCCAAGTAATGTTCTAATTTTGCTTGTAATGCTATAACAAATTCTTGATTCTTTCCTCCAATCAAGGTGTCATTTGAACCATTTTGGTGGATAGCTAGTCAGCATGTGTTACTTGGACACATCTTGCTTAGATAGCTATATTATCACAACTAAATTCCAATTGCGAAGATCAACACAACAACCTCCAGACAAGCTCTATGTGACCGAGTGGGCAAGAGGTTTTCTATTCTTGTGCATGTCCTCACTGCATGGTTTGGGTAGATGATAGTCCGCATAAATGAGCTTCTCCCATTCTTTAGCTACATCAGTCAAAAGTAACCCAATGTCAAAAATTTCACATTGGGTTCACTAGCACAATTTGCTAGCTTCTCACTCGCACTGCCACTACAGTAATAAGTAAAACAGCATCTCACATGGTGGAGTTAACCTCTCATTTGTACACCACATCAGCATCTTTGGTTGCACCTTTTAACTACATGTTTCCTTATATCAGCAGGTTGGGTTCTCAACTGCATGGCATGTCAACAGCATTCTCACCTATGCGAGTTTAGCTTGCCCTGCCCACATGAGTAAAAGCATCTCACATTGGATAAAAATTTTGTTGCTACCTTGACTAATGGATAGAAAGTCTATGCATGCCACCTTAACTGCACAGGTAGAGAGGAGAGGCTTGTCTATGTGGGTGAAAGTGCCATGTCTTTTAGCTGCACGGATAATACCCAGAGGGTGATGCTGCAATTATACAATGCCCATCCAACTGCATGTGATATATTACATCCCACCTAGGCAAACACCAAGCATGGATGTATTCCGCTATCTCATAGAATGAGTCTTCAACAATGCTCATTTGAAGACGTCCTTGTAATTGCAGCAAGTTAGGCTAATTGAAATCTATAATTTCTTCATGAACTTGCCGATTAAGTAGGCCAAAAGTATTCATCAAATCAAAGCATCTCATGAGGGCCAAGTTAGAGTCTTGCTTTCTGTTTGCTGCAACGATTATCATCGCTCCCTTATCCTGTCCAAATTCATCAATCAGAAAATCCAAGTGGATCAGTCATTCCAAGGCTTTCATCTAAGTTTCCCTACTATAAATTTTATTTCACACTCAACTATGGTGAATGGGCCTAACCACTTTGATATGAGTTTTCCAGGAAATAGCTGAAGTTTGGAATTGAACAACAACATGTTTTGGCCTAAAAAAAGTTCTTTTGTCTAAATGTACTTATCATGCCAAGCCTTGGTCCACTCCTTATAAAGCTTTGCATTCTCATATGCCTCGTTACGAAATTCATCCAATTCATTAAGCTGCAATAGACGCTTTTCCTTGGCTGCCTCCATACTCATATTCAATTGCTTTATCACCTAGTAAACTCAATGTTCTAGATCTACTAGGAGATGACATGCCTTGCCATAGACTAACCTATAAGCCGACATGCCTATAGGTATCTTGAATGCAGTGTGGTATGCCCATAAAGCATCATCTAACTTCTTAGCCCAATCCTTGCAAGATATCTACATTGTTTTCTCAATAACTCTTTTCAATTCTTTGTTGGAGATCTCTGCTTGCCCATTTGTTTGAGGATGATAAGCCAGTGCTATTTTGTGCTTGACTCCATATTTTGAAAGGAGAGCTTCAAATTGTTAGTTGCAAAAATGGCTTCCTTCATCGCTAACAATAGCTATTGGTGTTCTGAACCTCATGAAGATGTACTTATGCAGAAAATTCAGCACTACCTTCCTATCATTAGTCTGAGTAGCCATTGCCTCCACCCATTTGGAAACATGATCCACTACAAGAAAAATGTATTTGTTATAGTATGAGGAAGGAAATGGTCCCATGAAGTCAATGCCCCACACATCAAAAAGTTCAACCTCTAAAATGTTTTTCGGAGGCATTTCATTCTTTCTCAAGATGTTTTCAATTCTTTAGCATCGATCGCATGCAACGATAAAAGCATAGGCTAATAGAAACCCAACTGCAGAACTTTTGTGGTTGTTCTGCTTCCTCTGAAATGTCCTCCACATTCAAGTGTATGGCAGTGCTTGAGAATATCTTCCATTTATTCTTTTGGTATAGATCTCCTTATTATCTTATCAGCACAATGCTTATAGAGAATTAGATCTTCCAAATAATAATGCTTTACCTTTGAAAAGAACTTCTTTTGGTGGGGGAACATGTCAGATGGTATGATGTTTCCTAGCAGAAAATTTACCAAGTCTACGTACCATGGAGTGGACTTTGTTGAAGTGGTAGCAAGTAGCTGCTCATTGGAGAATTGATCATCAATGGGAGGTTTCTGCATTTCTACATCTAGCTCTAGTCTTGAAAAATGATCTGTTATAAGATTTTCTGTTCTTTTCTTGTCTCTGATCTCTAAATCAAATTCTTGAAGTAGAAGCACCCACCGAATGAGTCTTGGATTTGCATCCTTCTTATCCATAAGGTATTTGATTGTTGAATGATCCGTGAATACAATCACCTTATTGCCAATGAGATATGATTTGAACTTATCAAATGCAAAGCTAGTTATAGGGAACTCTTTCTCTGTTATGGCATAGCTAAGCTGAGCATAATTAAGAATCCTGCTAGCATAATAAATGGTATGAAATACCTTGTTCCTTTGTTGTCCTAGGACTAGTCCTATAATATAGTCACTTGCATCACACATCAGCTCAAATGGTTTATCCCATTTTGATGCAACTACAATAAGAGCTGAGACAAGCTTTTTCTTAAGAGTGTTAAATGCCTTCATACACTCTTCATTGAAACAAAAGGTTGTACCTTGCACGAGCAAATTAGAGAGTGGCTTTGAGATTTTTAAGAAGTCCTTAATGAACCTTCTATAGAATCCTGCATGCCCAAGGAAACTCCAAATTCCCTTGACAGAGGTCAATGGTAGGAGTTTTTCTATTATCTCCACCTTGGCTCTGTCAACTTCAATTCCCATGCACGAAATCCGATGTCCCCTGCCTTCCTTCACCATGAAGTGTCATTTTTTCCAGTTCAACACTAAATTTGTTTCTTCACATTTCTTTAAAACTAACTCCAAATTTTGTAGTTATCAAAAGATTTTTCAAACACAGAGAAATTGTCCATGAAGACTTCAATAATTTTCTCTACCATGTCAGAAAATATTGCCATCATACATCTCTAAAAAGTGGCAGGTGCAAAGCATAGACCAAAAGGCATTCTCCGAAAAGTGAATGTACCATATGGGTATGTGAATGTGGTCTTATCTTGGTCTTTCAAGGCAATGGCTATTTGATTGTATCTAGAATAGTCATATAAAAAGCAGTAGTAATCAAAACCTACTAGCTGATACAACATTTGATCAATGAACGCCAACAGGAAGTGATCTTTTCTTATGGTTGTATTGAACTTCATAAATCAATGCAAATCCTCCACCCTTCATATAGGATAAATTACTCTCACATCTAGCCACTTCAATACTCCCTTGTGAACTACTTCTTTCATAGTTGGATTCAGTCTTCTCTGGCCTTCAATTAATGGTCTGCAATTCTCTTCCATTAAAATTCTATGCATATATACTGTTGGGCTGATTCCCTTCAGATCAGAGACAGACCATCCGATAGTAGATTTGTAAGTCCTAAGGACTTATAGTAGATTATCTTCTTCTTCTCCTAAAAGGCTGGAAGATTGAGTATCATGCCCAGCCTTCTGAGGTGTGACATACCCTTTTTGCACTGTATTTCACCTCAATTTGCCTACTTTTAGTGTGGGGTGCTCTGCCCAAAATTTAGTAGAGCCTCCTCTGATTTCCATCCATTCAAGCCTATACAATATTTATCAAATAAAATAAAATAATAGCATAAACATTAAAACATACACCCACACTCCCACGGCCCAAGATCGTCCCGAATCATATGGCAATATACCAAATTGGGGTCATATCATTCTAATACAACATTAAATATACCAATCTATGACATGCCATACATTCTTTTTATATCAATTGAAATTTTTTAATTATAATTATACAAATCTGATTGAAATATAATTGTACATCACTTTGAACTCTTGAATACAATTATACAATCACATACAATTTTCAATCAAAATTTCTTCAAGAAATTCACAAAGTATCTAACATATGATTCATTGCAACATTTATTCAGTTCTAAATTAAATCCATAATCTAGCAAAATACAAATAAACATTTGGAATTCATATTACATCATACTATCTCAAGTTGAATTCATCAAATAACCCATAAGGGTTCGTACATTTGATTCCATTAAAATTCAATCTAATAAACAAAATTAAAACTAGTTCAATATCACTGCGCCATCACCACACTTCCCTATGCCACTCTAATCACAACTTACAGTTGTCATCAATATAATTACTCATTCAATCATGCTTATGTTATTACAATGCTTCTATAGTCATTTCAAAATTCATCTTCTGTGAATATCAAATTTTATTCATACCAATTACCCATGATCACATGCTTACATAATTATCATTTACTTGACCTTTATATCCTTTTTCATGCCTTCTTATTACCCATAACTAATGTTCTCCCAAGTTCTCAAATTATGATCAACTTATCCTTAGGCATGTCATTTCCTATCTTTGTTTTTAATATTTCATAGCCATCATGATCCTGGGCTTATCACTTAGAGTCTAGAACTTATCACATAGATAAATCCTAGGCTCGGATACAATTCTGTCACACCCCACCTTCCGAGGTGTGACTTACCCTTTTTGCATTGTATTTCACCTCAATTTACCCACTTTTAGGGTGGGGTGCTCTGCCCAAAATTGGGTAGAGCCTCCTTTGAATTTCATCCATTCAAACCTATACAAAATTTATTAAATAAAATAAAATAATAACATAAATGTTAAAACTAACACCCACACTCCCACAGCCCAAGATTGGCCTGAATAATGATGGCAATATACCAAATTGGGTCATATCATTCTAATACAACATTAAATATACCAATCTATGACATGCCATACATTCCATTCTATATCAATTGACATTTTTGAATTACAATGATACAAATCTGATTGAAATATAGTTGTACATTACTTTGAACTCTTGAATATAATTATACAATCACATATAAATTTCAAATTCACATTTCTATACTACACGTTCATTTTCTATAAAATATAATCATGATCATCATCTTTGGGCTCCCTTTCTTGACCTGCTAGCTAAAAACATAAATAAGAAGGCATGAGGCCGGGCAACTCAGTAAGCAAGCATGATTCAAAAATAATAATGAATCAAAATAGCATGTTCAAAACTAACACAGAAATTTTAAATCCAAATAATCAAAATCTATACTCATAAAACCCTCATTTACATTATCAATTCAATCTCAAATGATTGGATTCAATCATGTCAATATACTTCATACACAAATATCACTTTATCAATTTCTAGAAATCATAATATCATTTTTATAAATCATTCGCACAATTCCTCGACAATTAAATAACCTTCTCATAAACAAAACACTATGTATTCCAAACCATGGGATATACAATATCCCAAATATTCATGTACTCCCAAATTAGACACAAAGAAATGTGGGATATGCACTATCCCCAACCAAAACACAAATATCCAGTTAAACAAATGACATATTTCATATAGCCAAAAGAAAGAGCCTACTTATATTAGTGTGAAATCATAGCACCACACCAGAACAACTCTATCAATTCTTTAATTCCTCAATTCTTTAATTCCAAATCTAAGTTCAATTGGCCCTGCATGTATAAAAAAATATCATAAATTCAAGCCCGCTTTGTTTCTTTTTGAAGCAATTCGTCAAATATATTGCATACATCGCTTAACTTAACATTTTCATTAGGACATAACCTCTAAATTCCATTTCCAATTATACACAGTCACTTTACAACTCAATTAACATTGAATTCTCCATAACACTAAGTTAATTGAGTTCCTAATCCATTCCAACCATTGCATAATATCATTATATATGAAATCCTCATTTCATTATTTACTTCAATTACTATTTTTTTCACTGATAACAACATAATTTGATTTTCTCACATCTAAAGCATGTCAAAAACACTATAATTAACCGATTAATCATTTTTCCCATGATTCTCACATCAATCCATATCCAGTTTCCTCAAAAAGTTATTATTCATGATTTACTTCAAACCCTAACAGAGCAAACCACAAATTCTCATGCCCAATTCATTCTAAACCAATATTATATATGGATTAATCATTTTCCTTATGGTTTTACACATGAATCCATACAAATTATTACCCAAAAATCACTGTTTATGAAATTTACAAAACCCTAACGAATATAAATTCATAAATTTGGTTATAGAATTGGCTTACCTAGAATCTATATGTATGTTCCATCCATGAATGAAAATCCACATCCAAAGCTACCATTAGCCCCTTCCACTTGCAAGAATTCGACACTGCCTCCATTTTCTACTATCCAAAATCCTAAAACTTGGGTTTAGAGGCATGCTTGCATGATTCTCCACTTAAACAAGGGATTCACAAGCTCAAATGGCTTGAATTTGGGCTAAACAAGATGGGTTCCAAAGCTAGTGCAAGAAGAGGAAGAAAGGGGATGGAATAAAATGAAAAATGGGATGAAGTTTCAATCTTAAAAAGTCAAATTTTCTAGGTGCTCCGATCCATTATAGAACCTGTGTCATACAATAGAAAACCTATGTCGCAACATAGGCTCTACTGACTGCTCAGAGTCGAGATGTAGAATCCTGTGACGTGACACTAAGCTACTGTCCCAATACATTGCTAGTAATTTTAGCATAAATTTTTCATATGATGTCTAAATGCCCAGATTTTCAAGGCATTCGAAAGCTAACTTCAAGGGTTACAACTGTTCTGTTAATAATGTTTTCCAAATAATCTCCAAATATGTCAAAATTTTTGATAAATTGGACCCATAACATCATCTCATTATTTTTCTATCATTTGTAATAGATTTGGTATATTAGTGATAACACCTCATAACACATCGAAATTGAGTGATTTTTCTTCCATTGAACAGAAAATATCATGATCTGCAACTTCTATGTTGAACACATTTTCTAATTACTCCATTATCCATGTCAAAAATAATCACAATGAACCCGCTTCTCAAATTCAGCATTTTCATAATACACACTTGTGCTCCTTTAGTTTTCTTCCAAAATTTCCACTTTTTCTCTCATTTATCATTCTTAGACTTTCAATTATTACATTTATCAATAATTTCATGGATAATCATACTCAAATACTCATTTATGAATTTAAGTCTCACTTCAAACTCAATTGATAACCCATTCATCACAAAGGCTATTCAAAATCAAAATTCACACTTATAAGAATCACTAAAGGTCTCATTTCACATAAAATACCTCAGATATAGTAATAAGCACTTCCCACACATTTCATACATGAAATGAGACTCATTCATACCATTCACTACCTTATTTGAGGTCAATTATCAAAAATCACCTATTTGGTGGTTTTTACCAACATTTTTCTGCTATAAATGACTCCATATGCTATTTTTATTTCAAATTGCATCTAATACTCAATCCAATATTTCACACAAATTACAATATGTATGATGACCATTTGAGGCTATTCATATTGCTCATAATTAGGCTTTTTCTCAAATTCATCATTTCAATTCTTTTTCTTCTCATTAACTTTATGTATAGCTCAAAATAGTGATTTTATCAAATTTATCAAGTAAACTCTACCCATTTCTACATTTCAAACACCAGAGGTGTTATAATGAGGAAGACACTATCCCAAATTTTTAAAATATTTTCCATTATTTGGACCAAAAGAGTCCAACCATTGTACGATTTTTGTAACATCTTCCTTATCGAGAGCAGAAGGAGAAGGATGAGTTAAGTTAATTTCTAGCGGATCTTCAAAATTTCCCAACTGTTGAGATATTAAGGTATCAAATGAGTCTATCCAACAGTAGTTATCACTTGCTAAAGGATATTTAATTGCATTGAATACTTTAAATATCACTTCATCATCCTGAACATGAAGCTTTAATTTACCTTTCTAGACATCGATTAGAGCTCTTCCAATGGCCAAGAATGGTCTCCCAAAAATGATAAGAACATTTTTGTCTTCTTCCATGTCAAGCACCATAAAGTCTGCTGGGAATATAAACTTATCCTGATAAGTATATTTTCAACAATGCTTCTTGGGTGCTTGATAGGTCCCTCCACCAACTAATGAGAGATAGTTGTAGGTCTTGCTTCACCTAGCCCCAATTTTCTATAAATTGATAAAGGCATAAGATTAATGTTGGCTCCAAATCACACAATGCCTTCTCAAATATAGAATTCCCAATGATACAAGGAATATTGAAGCTGACTGGATCTTTGAGTTTTGGAGGTAGCTTGCTTTGATTGATTGCACTGCATTCCTTTGTGAGCACAACTATCTCATATTCTTCTAACTTCCTCTTGTTTGACAAGATATCTTTCATAAACTTCACATAGCTCAGCATCTGTGTCAGTGCATCAGCAAATGGTATATTGATGTAAAGCTTTCTGGAGACTTCCAAAATTTTAGCAAACTACTTGTCTAGTTTACTTTTCTTTAGTTGTTGAGGAAAAGGTATGGAGGCAGCTAGTTTCTGAGGAGGCAATGTTGTGGCTTAGGAGGGGCTTCCACTTGCTCTTGTCCTTTTGACTTGTCTTTCTCATTACTAACTAGGGGTTGTAATGCCTTCCCAGTTCTTAAAGTGATGGCTTTTCAATGTTCTCTTAGATTTACTTCTGTATTGCTAGGCAGGTTGCCTTGTTGATGGTTGTTAAACATATTTGCCATCTAAGCCACTTGACCTTCTAAGTTTCGGATTTGTGCAGAATGGTTCTGCATATTGGCCCTTGTCTTAGCCATAAAATCTTTTATTTTGTTAATGAAGTTATCAACCTTGGCTGAGAATTTATTTAAGGTACTGGCAAATTGGGCTAGTGCAATCTCCCAATCTGCCTTTTTCTCTTGTTGCTGAAATCCTTATTACTGCTAAAATCCTTTATGAGGTTATCCCATATTTTGTTGATTTCTCCAAGAAAAATTTGGAAGGTTTCTCCACCTAGGATTGTATGTGTTGGAATATGGGTTATTTTGCTACTTGTTGAAATTTTCAACAAATTGCGCTTGTTCTTGTTGAGGCTACATGAATGGATTTCTAGTTTGGCATTCTTTACTAGAATAATTACCTTGGAAGAAGTCACAAAAAATTTGAGGATTTTGAATGGCATTGACTCCAACTTAATTCTTTTGCAACTATTGTGTAAGAATTACAACTTGAGCTATTAATGCAGAAATAGGATTAATTTCATATACTCCTGTTGGCTTCTTTGATATAGTCCTCTCACTCGCCAATTGGAAGTTATTTGTCTTCTAGTAGCTCATCAACTCCATCCTTAATTATCTTCATTAATGCTCATTCTATAGATGCATCGATCGAGGTTCTGATGTTGCTGGTCAGTCTATTATAGAAATTTTGAACTTGCATCCACTTGAGCAGCCCATGGTGTGGACACTTTCGCAACAACTCCTTATATCTCCCCCAAGCATCATAGAGAGTTTCACCTTTATGCTAAGCGAAGTTGTTGATTTTCATCCACATTCTTGTTGTTTTTGTTGGAGGGAAATTTTGGCAAGAAACTTCTGTACCAAATCTTCCCAATCGATGATGGAATTTGTAGGTAGAGAATTCAACTAAACTTTTTCTTTGTCCCTTAATGAAAAAGGGAAAAGCCTTAGGCGAATGGCATCATTGAAGACCCTATTATATTTGAAGGTATCACATATCTCCAAGAAGTTGGCAATGTGTGCATTTGGATCTTCATTCGGCAATCCATTAAATTGAGCTCCTTGGATCATCTGCAAGGTAACTGGCTTGATCTCAAAGTTGTTGGCAACAATGGCTGGTCTCCTTATCACCGGTTGGATTCCAATAGCTGTTGGCAATGTATAATCACATAATGATAGCTATAGATGATTCTTGTTCACTTCTCCCGGATCAGCCATAGTGGGTTACGATTGACTAGAAACTGCTCTTCTCTCCCTTCTAATCCCATAAAGTGTACATTCTATCTCAGAATTAAAAGAGATCAAAACTTTGCTTTTAGATCTTCGCATACACTTATGAACACTCCTGAAAAGGAAATAAGAACTGCAATGAATAACAAAGATAAAAGAAAAACTTCAAAGCAAAATTAGAGTTATTTATTTTAATGTTGGCAATATTACAATCCCCGACAACGGTGCCAAAAACTTGTTAAAGATTTTCTTTAACGCAAGTACACATATCGCTAATAAGTAATAAAGAGTGAATAAGATATCATTCCCATGAGGATGTATATATGCCAATTACCAACTACTCTCACTCTAAATGTTGTTTGAAGGATTGAAGTGTGATAAGTGAATATAAATATGTAAATAAAAAATATCTAAAATAATGAACTTTGGCAATGATATGAATTCTGGATAGATAAAAAGAGACAATGATTAAAACATCTAGGGGTTTATGAATTCATCGGATTAATCACATTTAGTTTCATCAGTTTTAACAATCAATGTTTGCTCTTATGTTGATGACAAGTTTCTCTTAGTTAATTATTATTCTTTCTCAAGTCATAAAAATGTTAATTGCTATTATTTCTCAAGTCATAACAACCTACCTCAATTAGCTAATTTCCTACATCTCTATGAAAATCACAAACCAATCAAGATGCATTAAGATTAAGAAACCTATAATGTTGCATAATCTTCATGGATATGTCTATCATCATGGTTATCTTATGGTGGTTAACCATGGTCCAATTTGATTATTGCTTATTAGCTTCAAATCAAATCACATATCATGTTGAAGGGGCTAGCATTCTTTCATAACCATTAAAATAGGATTAAATACTCAACATAGATAATGAACAAACAAAGAAATGCATTAAATATAATAAAACCAAATAATCATTTTTTGGCTACATCATTCCCCTAGATTAAAGTACTTAGCTCATAATAAAGTCAAAGAAAACACTACACATTCTCTTAAATATGATTAACAAAAGAAAATGACTCAAAAAAGAATAAAGAAAGATCAAGAGATAAGTTTCTCCATGTAGTATTCTTTGCATCTTGTTCTCTTGTCAACTCCCCTTCCTTTTGCAAGAAGATCCACCTTCAATCTTGTGTAGTTGCTTCCTTCTCTTGTTTCTCCACCTCCAAAACTTGCCAAAGAGTTATCAAAGATGTGCCAAAACTTCTTTTTATATCATCTCCATTAGGTTTAGCTTCATTGTGCAAGTCCAGTAAGATCTAGAAAATCCTAAAAAACTCTCTCCAGCATGGTGCCATGACATAGGAATTTAGTATCGCAGCACTAACTCTCTACCTTGTTGAAATTCTGAATATATCAGGTACAATGTCGTCGCATAGGGATTCAATGTCATACCATTAGTTGTCTCTCTTGCCATTTTTTATGTTATGTCATGACACAAACTTGTTGCCTTAGAAAATCTTATGCATTATGTTTGGTGCCATGACATACAAATTCTATGCCATGACACTAAACTCCTGTCCATCATTTTTCATCTCTCCTTCACTTCATTCCATGTCTTCTTCTCTTATCGTTAATTTTCCATGTTTCTATCACCTCTGTTATATCCATGTCCTTGTAAGTAAACACAAACAAAAACATCTTAAGTTAACTAAATATGACTCAAGAATGAACCAGAAGTTAGTCCAAAAAGAAACAATATAAGTGAATAAAATTAACTTATCAGCATGCACTACCAAATTATTATATTATATATAGGGCTTTTTTCTTGTAAATTTGTACTTGAATTTTTGACCCATAAGCTTTTAATTTTTCATGAAATGGCTTAAGGTTTGTCACAAATTGCATAAAATTATCTTTTGTTAAAAGAAGCATAACGTAGTTAAAGAATTAAATTAAATGACAAAAATGCCCTTTCATTTCCTTGAGCATAGTGCATATTTTAATTTTAAATGATAATTTGTTCTTAAGACAATCTTATGCATATATAATAGGGCTTTTTGCATTTAGCTTCCCATCTTTTTACAATTTTTACTTCATAATTATTGATTTTATAAAAACATTTCCACTTATGAACTTTATTTTCAAAGATATTCCTATTGTCAATGATTTGTAGATTTTTGCCTAAAATCAAAGTTTTATGGGTCAAAATCTGACCAATTAGTCATCAAGCTCAAGAGGAGTATGATCTAAGTATGCCATGAAATGGCTCTAATTGTGTCTAGATGGGCAACAAATTTTGGTCAAAGTCAATGATAGGAGTGTTTTTGCAAACAATGTTCATAAGTAGGGATATTTTTATAAAATATTTTTAAGTTAAAAATTACAAAATTAGAAAAAGATGGAGTGGTGAATGCAAAAATCCTCATAAAATAAATACTTTAAAGGTCCAAATGTTTGATTAAGGAAAACATTTTGATAGATTTATATTCAGTTATAAAAATTATTAAAATTATGTGACTTATATGGTTTTTTATTAGATAATATTTAAGTTTTGGATTGAAAAAGATAATGATAGGGATGATGATCAACTAAGATCTAAGAAAAAAATTAAAATGGACCCAAAGACTATAAACATTATGCAAGTACATGGAAGGATATTTTTGTCACTTAACCTAGTTCCAAAATGATTTAAGTTATTTTTTAACAAAAGATAGTTTTATGCAATTTGTGTCAATCTTAAGCTATTTGATGTAAAATTAAAATTTAAGAGTCCAAAAGTATAAATTTTCAACAATTGAGGTATGAATATGCAATATGTGTGTTAAAATACTTTTATAGTCAGTTATCCATAGAAGACTTCTATAGTTAAATTCCTTTTGAACTCATCTTGATAATTGTATGAAATCTATGATGATAATTGTTTTTTTTATCCAAGTATCTAAAAATCATCTTAATCAAAGGTGTATATATGCTACACAATTTAATCATTTAAGAATGAAAATTTAATTATTTAAGAATGAATACCAACCCATTAATAAATTTCAATTATTAAATTGATTCATATACTTTTAAATATAGATATATATACACAAACCTTATTGAATGTTCCTTCAATTTAAAATAATAATTATAAGAAATTTATAATATTTTAATACTTAAGTAAATCAATCCAAATAAAATTAAAAATTTACACATGTTTTATATTTAAAAAAAAAAGATGTGGACTATATAAAACTCTAATTGCAATAATTTATAAAATCTTTATTAAATATGTGATTTTAAATATGATAGTCAACTCAAATTTTATGGGCTAAAAAGAAATTGATCATAGATGTCTTCTAAGGTCTTAGTATTATATATACATATATATGGATTCCTGTTGGGTAAGAAGCTTCACACTGAAGCTTTCAATGCAGGTCTGATCCTCGCCACACGATCGCGAGCGCCTATCCCAGTTGTCCGCTGCATGGGTGCCCCTTTTTCCTCTACTCGCTCGCACGTGATAGCAAGGATAGATCCCTCCTCATTCGCAGCGCCCTCCTCTTCGCAGCAAGGAACCCAGACGACAGAAGTGCCTCCTCCTCGCCACAGCTCCTCCTCGTCGTGGCGTTCATCCTCTCCTCGCCTAGGCTATTTACTTCCCTTCTTATTTCTTTACATAAAAAATTTGAAATTGGCCAACTTGACATGCCCATTTCACTTACAATGGCTTCTACTATCCCTTAATAGTAAACAGTACATTCTATACATTAAGCAGTTGAATGAATAGCCTCGTGATGCAGGTCATGGATCATAAGTATTGTATAGATCATTCATGTCTTGATTCCTAATTAGTGCTAAATTTACTTTGTCAAAATGCATGGATACTGACTCTCCTAAACCAACTAGTAATTAGAAACCACCTAGAAAGCGCTTTTATATATTTTGAAGATGGTGATATAAAAAGAATACTCAACATGAATAAAAGATGGTCTTTTGCGTTACTTTTATTATGAGCACAGATATTGCCAATTCAGCATGCCTTTAATAAATTATTTATTCATTTAATCCTGAGATTTTCTAAATTCACTATGATCAAATTATTTATTAAGCTTTTTTTTTCTTTATTATCAGGACTGCATTGGATACAAAGAGGTGTTCCACCATTATCACTACAAGAATTTTGTTTAGTTCATTGGTTTGCTCGATGTTTGTGACTCTAATTTATACCCTCTTACTGATGTTTCCCATTTTGCAAGGAGCTTCTGACTCTGTGAGTTGTCTTTTGCCCTTTTAGGCTTTTGATAGTGCAAGATACATAACACATGTTACAACATCTGTCCACATTACAAAACCTCTTTAGAATCTTAAAGATGTCATAGAAGATGGAGTGGACTGTCGTGCTCAAGAAATATTCTGGAACAACTCAATGTTAATATATATTAGATAAAACCAATCACATTATTATTAGATTGGGATAGCTCAACACACTTAAGTATACCCTTTCTTAGGTCAATTATGAATTATGATCATACTCAAGTAAACCCTTCAATCAGTTATGATCATACTTTAAGTACACCCTTCAGTCAGATATTGTTGTACTTAAGTATATTGTTTTTAGCATAATCTCATTACACTATTCTTCTCTAACCCAGGCCATGTCCTCCTTTTATACTCTATATTGTGGCTATTGCAAAAGGTTTACTTTAACCTTTTTATATAGCATGCTAAAGAGATTTCCATCATTGTGTAATTTCTATAATATACCTAAAAATAATTAGTCATTATTTAAAAGTTCTCTTTAATCATGGATTAATGTTAGTTTCCCATTATTTTGCATAATGTGTCAAGATCTCAATTGTGTGTTCGTATACTCACAATTATGTGTTCATATATACAAATATTGAAAATTGACTATTATGCATAGTATCCGGTGATGCCATTTGTGAAATATGAAGTTTTTTAGGTTTATATGCTTTTCTGCTTTTTTGTGCATAAGCCATTGTGCAAAAAATACTTAAAATGTCATAAATCACAACTGCAGGTGGATGACAACAACTCTAATAGATTTCTACCTCAATGTTTTTGCTATAGTAGTAAGTGTCACTATGTTTTTCTGGATTTTTGCTCATTTCTACCTGAAATATGTCCAATGAAAATTTCTTGAGATAGTCTTGTAATTAAAAATTTTCATCTTGATAGATTTACTTGAGAGGAATAACATAGTGACTTTAGACATCCTGAAACCAACAAAAACAACAGTATTGACAAGATCACAGTATATTTTAAGATACAACATTTAGTACCATAGTGAATTGAATGCAGATGAGCAAAGAATAATATTCATCAATAGGCATCATAGTGGACTATCTTGAAAGTTTCACTTCTTATATTGGTAACTAAATTCTAAATATTTGATTCTAATTTGACACTAATCTCCCTCAGTTTCTCAATTTTGTTTAATCCAAGTCCAAATTGTGGAGAAGACCAATAGACCTAGCATTATTATGTCTAAAATCAGTTTGCATAATGGTAAATTATACAGTAAGATTCTACAAAAAATTATAAACAATGTCAAATCACTAGTCACTTTCCAAAAGTGAATCCCACCTTCCACTGGAAAAACAAACAAATAGAACAATAAGAAACTGCTAGTTGCCAACCAAGAGGCTTAAGTATTTTTGCTCATCATTGTTATCATCTCCATAGGATCTTTGTTTCTAATGGTTAAAATCAGAAGATGTTATTGAAATTATATTGAGGAAATAATTCTCCAAAAATCTTTGAATAAAAATTGAGTGAATTTTGTATTTTTAGCCACAAAAAAAGAAAAAGAAAGGGCAAAGAGAGACAGTGTTGTCAAATCTTTTGATAAAAGGAAAGGCAAAATTCACTGATATTCCCAACCATCTAGATATTGACAAAATAATGTGATATCATAGATATTCTGACCAAATTTGCATAAGAGTATGATATCCCTATCAACAAGGTGCTAGCTAATATGTTGATATTGTAGCAATTGGTTGTATCTTTTCATTAGTCAAAAGGGATTATATAGTCAAGCTAATTTTGTCTTCCAATTTGCAACCAACAAGACAGACTGTAGGGATCAAAACTCCATAGATTTAGATTCAACATCTGACTTTACCATCCACATATCATTTTTCCCTTCTCTTGGTTATTAGTTATTCAGCTTTGGGCACACCAAGTTTTTGATATAGATGACTGCCAAAGTTATGTGCCATCTTGCACCCCAAAGGAGGTGGAGTAATCTTTGCATAAAAATTTCTAACTAGTGCTAATGGATTCTTATGCAATTTCATCTAGTCTTTGCAGCAAATCTTGTGTAGTGATGAAATGACTTTGACATATTTATTTTTTTGTTTCATTCTCTGGTTGCTAGGGATATCTCCAGTAATTCTCCCAGTGGAGTAATTCATCCATCTCTAGAGGGGCTGACAAAACTTTTAGAATTGTGAGTTGCTCCTATTGGTAGTTTGGGGAAGTTGAAAAACCATGCCTCCTAGGAAATTAACTGTTAGTGGTCCATCAAAGAAAAAAAGAACTGCAAAGTCTGATACACAAATTAAGCCTACATTTGTGAATGAAACTGCCACTAAAAATTTTCAAAAATTCATATTGAGCAGGAAGTGCATCCTAGAAAGGGGATTTGATTCTCTTGAAGGGAATATTGGTGATATTATTGCAAACCGAAACTAGGCGCAATTTGCAACTAAACCAAGTCCAACTGTGGTTCAAGTCATTAGAGAGTTTTACGCTAATGCAAGAGAACAACATAGGGAAGATCCAAAGAAATTGAAAGCATTGGTAAGAGGCCAAATGATACCATATGACTGATTATCCATCAATTGGTTCTACAACCTTGAAGACATCAAGAAAGACAACTACTCGACTTGGATAGAGAAAGAGCCAGATTAAGACATTGTCATCAGTTTCCTAGTAAAACTAGGCACACAATGGAAGTAGCAGCAGGATAGACTATTCAACTTCCCAGGAGGATAACTCAAACCAAAGAGTAGAGCATGGCACTACTTCATTTTGGCAAAATTGTTTGCCAAGTCATAATTTCACAGAGGTGACAAGGGAAAGGGCACTCCTCAATTACGCCATTCAGAATGAAATGTCCATTGATGTAGTATGAGTAATAGAAGGATCCATCATTTCCTTCATTACAAGGAGAATAACAAATGGATTGGGACACCCTTCACTCCTTTATGAACTGTGTTTACAAGCTACGGTCCCCACAAGTGCATCTGAAGAGATCCAACAACCCCTTCCATAGATAACCTCTATCATACTTCAATCTTTTCGAAAGTTGGGAAGGGCTAGAACTGATGCAGATCGGTCAGCAACATTAAGTTCTTCCCAACAAGTCCACTAACACCATCTTTGCCTGCGGAACCCACTTTGGCTAAGTTATAACAACGAATAGAAGGAATGCAATCTGGGCAAAAATAGATGATGAGGGAGCAACAACTGGTATTTCAATATATTATGGATTACAAAAATGCTTTAAATGCCATGTTCTAGTCTTACAACATGTCGCAAGGTGGTAGTTTAGTAGTTTTTCCCACTCCACCTACCTTTCCTCCATATCCCTTTAGAGAAGAATCTGAAGATTCAAACGATGATGAAGAAGATTGAAGAAATATATCAGGGGAGACATCCTTTTTTTACCTTTCTAAAATATTGAGGACAACATTTTTTTAAGTTTGTGGGTATTATGGAATCATTTATGAATATTTATCGATATAGTTGAAACACCATGGTTTGATTAGCAAAAATAATTATATTATTCAACTGAAACTATGTGGCCCACATACAATTAATACATTGATTTACTTGCTAGTTGTTACCTATAAATTTCAAAGATTGTTTTCTTTTTTTATGGGCATGTAATCTTTGGATGCATATAAAGCAATTTTTTTTTGTAGCTCGGTCACATGTGAATGAATAAAGTGAGGTGGAAGGATGGAATGAATAAAGTATTTTTTTTTTCATTTGGGTTATTAGCGTGTATGTTATTCTTTTCAGAAAAGGAAAAAATGGAATAGAAGGATAGAGTAAGTGGAGGAGTGGAATATTCAACAGAACAGGCACCCCAGTGCCACACAACATGAATAAGCATTTGCAAACAAAGGATTAGGTGCTCTTATGCCCCAAAACGGTGCTCTAGCGCCAACTCTAAATGACCACGACCTTTGGTGATAGTGAGTTGGGCGCTTCTGTGCCCAAGCCTGGTGCTTCGGCACCTACTCTTCTATAGTTGGCTTGGTTTAATTTCATTTTGGTCTATTGAAAATAATGTTTTGAAACATAAAAAATTATACAAGACCCTTCATGGGCAAGTCATGTGACCCATTCATGTATTGTGTATCCTACACCTCTTCTTCTTATGAGAAAAGAACATTCTCTCCTCTGCTACCACTATTGAAATTTGCATGGATATTGGCTATCCACTACCAAGAATAATGTTGACATTTTTGGAATAAGGAAAAATCTACCATTTCCTTTGGCACTTATTAGGGTGCATCCTATGTGGCTTCAAGTTGCGTGCTTGATTGTGCTCAACGCTTGATCATTGCCAACAAAATACTAGCCCACAAAGGATCCCTCCTCATTCCATGCTACCACATGAAACTAGAACCTGTTTGCCTGCTGCCATTAACAACAATTTTTAAAGTGGCATAAGATATGAAAGGCTCCCTTTCTCACGCAATTTTGGAATTGGCCAGACAAAATTATCTATTCACTCAAATGAGCCACTTCTTGTGGACAGCTCTGGATCCACTAAATTTCTTTATAGACTTTTAGATGTAACATCAAGTCTAGAAAGCAAATTGGTTGTTCAAGAGGCTAGTAGACGGGAAAGAAAATCAGTAATGAAATACAACTACCAGACATTTCTCTATTATATACACGATCGATACAACTGTCACTGTATGTAAGTCTGGTAAAATAATAAAATAAGAACTGACAATTTTTCTCTTTATAGATAGTAACAAACAATGAAGATTCAAGTAACAAATAAACAATGAAGTCATAATTGTCTTGATTTTCTAAAAAATGTCATAATTGTCCTCTACTGAAGCATGGAATTGCAATGTCTATCTGGAGTAACCTGATCTCTAACAAACCTCTTAACTCTCACAAACATAGCATTCTCTACTTACTGGTACCCTTCATGAAGTTTCCTCTTTGCTACTTCCAGCTTCACTTGAACTAACAATTCATCAAAACTAACCCGAGCCAATTTGCTTTGCTATTACAACTTTGCATCCGCATTAACTCTTTCCACCGAGGTTTTCTTTGGAGGCCTACTTGGCCCAGATCCTAGACTAGAAGGTTTCTTTTGACCTGACTCTTATCCTCCTTGAACTAACTTTCATCACCACCCATGCGAACACCAAATGAAAATTCATCGAAGAACCTGCGGGCCTTCTTAGAACTTTGAAGGCTTAGGGAAGATATCAGGTGTAAACTTTTGTGTTGCAATGAGACTTCCCTTAATCTTAATAGAATCCCTATAAATCCATTAAAAAATATAAACAAAAAGAAATTTAAATTAAGACAATGTACAACAGCAAGTGCATTACATGGATGTCTTGCTCATTTGCAATAAACTTCACCATTGTTGATGTCATAAGATAGCAGATGCATTAGCTAAAGCAAAAAGACATACTAGTTGATGTCATAATCCATACAATGTCACCATTGTTATCTTAAGTAATTCACCTTGGCTAGCAGCCATTAGAAGAAGTTACAACCAAAGCTATTGAATACACTGCCATCACTAATGAGTCTATTGATTAATATATCAACAACACTACTAAAATGACAACAACAAAATAAAATAGTTGAATCCAATGCTTATGCCCATCTATTTTGGCATTCAAAATGTGAATCATAAACTCTAAAGCTTGGTTATATCCCTTTAATTCTTCAACTTTTTTTTAGTTGCCTTTTTCTTCACTTAGTGGAACAAGGAGCACTACTTCTATTCTGAATTCTTTGATGTCACCCATTTGTTTGAGTCAAAATTCATGTTCTCTCACATTTAGTGGTGGATCAACCCATATGAAATATTGACAAGAATGTGACCCATCTTGAAAAAACAAATGTAGACATAGAAAAACTATGTTAACACAGATTGTATAATATAACCATATCTAATTTAAATCACACATTCAGTTATAGAATAAGTAGAACACATAAGAAATCTCCTCCCTAGATTTTTCTCAATGTAGGAAGTAACTAAGGGAGCCTTGTATCCACATGAACAGTTTCTTTGACTCCAATCATGTGAAATACTACTGTGAGAAGAGGAGCCCATAGCACTCATCCTAAAAAAAAAAAAAAAGAGATCAACATAATAAGAAAAGTGGTTAAGATAGTATGAAAATGCAATTAAGCAGATTAAGAGATATGGAATTACTATCAGTTTGCTGATCTTGTTGTGATTTTTCAGATTTTATAGATGAGAAATTTCTCTTATCATGACCTTGGATGAATTTAAATTTATTGCAACCATGACATAGTCTATGTGAGCTCCTTCTTATTATCTCTATGATTGTATGGTATCTCTTACTAGTACATCCTTTTGTTTTGATAATATATGGATTAAGAATGACATATGATTGCAATGCCTATGAGCCATGTGGTTCAACTGAATTTGGTAAAGAATCAGGAACACTTGCAATGTCCTTAATGGGTTGTGATTCATTGCAATTGCTACTTATGGTGCCAACACCAGTAACATTATTACTGAAATTAGCTCTGCTCCCACATGCATTTTCTACATTTGGTGGAACTAGGCATTCATTTTGCTACCTTTTGAATTTTTCCATTGAACTAATCCATACCAGAATTTGCAATATCAAACAACCCATCACTATTAGTAGCTCCTAAAATTACTTTAATCCATTTCTAGGTCAAAATGCTATGGCAAACTATTATTGAGTTTTCAAGCTGTGATGTTGCAAAAACTTCCCGTGCAATACCGCCCTATTTTGGTCTCTGTGTCCACCATTTTAATATGTGTGAAGTGGGCATCGAGACAATTCCTCTTGGATGGAACATGGCAAGGATATGTCTACAGATAATACCATTGAATTCAAAATGTTCATATGAACAATAAGAAACCATCCTCTTATTGTCCCATACAACTAATCAAGTTTTCCTTGACCCTTTAGTCCCATATCTGAATACCGCATAGATATCAGAGCACCCTTCGATCTCGTTAAATGATGCAATATAATATTGAGTGTTCTTCAACTTTTCTTAAAACTGTTTAAATATCTCCTTGGTGTATGTTTTAGCCATTTCGAACTTAATGACATGCTCTAGAGCCAATACTAGTGTTCCATATGTAGTGTCATAGTCAACCTCTACTTCATCATGCCTTCTTCTTGTAATAACTAACTCATAGCCCATTGCAAATTCAAGCAACTTTGTTCTATGATCTACATATTTGTCAAAAAAAGAATTCATGCTTTCAAACCTACCCGTAGTACTCATTCCTACTAGGAATACATTTCTTACATGTACAGGTAACCACATTCTTCGAATCTTATACAAGTTTTGTAACCAACTATTCTTCTATAGATTATTTTCTATAATCATATTATTTCATGCTAGCTCAAATTCGTCTTCTTATTTGATCTTTTAAATATAGTCGTAACATTGTATTTTGAAAGATGGTTTGTTATGTATGATCACACTCATTTTCTCTTGAAAGTTTTCGTTGAGATACCAGATGTAGTAAATATGATTTTGAGGAAATACTTCTTTTATTGGAGCTGAAATGGCAGCATCTTGGTCCATTACAATGGCCTTTGGTGCCACTCCTCCCATTGCATTAAGCCACATGGTGAACAATCACTTGAAGTTATCAATGGTTTCTCTATATAAAAGGCTAGTACCAAGCAATATAGATTGTTTATGATGATTTACACCAACAAATGGACTGAAGGGCATATCATACTCATTTGTTTTGTATGTTATATCAAAGCAAACAACATCATTGAAAACTGGATAATCCACCTTAGATTTACCATCAACCCCAAAAAATGACATCAACCGATCATCATAGTTAAACAATACATCATAATAAAAATTTGGATATTCTTTGGCTTGGCTTTGAAAGTGTTATAACAATGCCATTGCTCCACTACTATATTTTACCCGATGCCTCTTTTTGAGCACATTTCTAAGATCCATTTATATAAAACCCATCTTATCTAATCCACCCAACTCAACTGCCATGTAGTCAAGTGTTCTAGCCACCCCAACACCTATCTCATTCAAACCTTGTGTAATATCTAAACAGGAATTTGGGACTCTCCTATGTGATCGCAGAGCATATGACTTTATGGGTGTCTCACATTTATGGTTGTGCTCATCTACAAATTTTGTTACCACCTATACAGTTGTCTCCATTTTTTTATACACAACAACCATAGCACCACAATTACATCTAGTAATATTTCTTACTTTATATTTTTGATCTTCTTTATTCTTATGAAACTTTCTTATGCCAGCTTTATAAAATAATAATTCACTATAGACAAACTCATCATTCTTCAACTTCCTTGTTGTGCCTTTTCTTTTATAAAAACCACATAGTTTTGCATATCCATTATAAAAATTATATGCATCCTCTTCAATATCAAATATTTGTCCAACTTTCAATATTAACGCAATTGGGAGCTAGTGGTACAAAGCAGGAATTATCAAAGCCCTCGGTTGGTTCACTATCCATAGCTTCTTGGTTCTTAATACCATCATTGATATATGTTTAACTTCACTTGAACAACCACAATCACTCCTAATTCCATGTTCCATGGTACCACAACCAACTTCAAACCTACATGGGTTCATTAGTCAATATTGAAAACTCCTTTCCATCTTAAGCCTGAAAATATATTATACCATTAATAAAATGCATTAATGATGCAAAAATAATAAATATATATTGTACAATTAATATTTTTGCATATATATTTTTTTGAATATTCATTCATATCTCCATTGCCTTATTGCTCTTGATATTTTCTTCAGGGCATTATACAATACAGATGAACCATAAGTCCATGCTATTGGTATCATAAACAACCCAAATCAAATATCAAAGGTTGATTTTGTCATAAACAATAGTGGATTAAAAATTAAAGGTGGCCCAAATAAAAGTTAGGAAGAAATATAATGTCTTATCTAGCAAATTAATTCTAATTACAACTGTAGCTTTAGAACATGAGCACACATATAATTTTAGTCAAAGTTATCTTGGTGTGCAAAAAATAGTGAAAAAATATATGAACAAGTTATAGATGATTCCTCATTTTCTTTTGTTGAGCCTATAGAAATTTTAGCTATTAAGGGTCTTAGAAAAAAAGTCAATTACAAGAGGAGACTATTATGCATTTAAAAATCCACTTGAAAAATGTGGTAAAAGAAAATTTTCAAACAAATTGAAAGGTCCAAATGATCCCACAATGTTATCTGTACTGAATCAAGTTAATAAGGTGAGATTACAAAATATAGTAATTTTTCTCCCATACCACATTACCACTATAGTAGCCCAGGTGCTAGAGTGCCCAAATTGTTGCCCCCAAATGTGGCTTTTGATCGATGGTCCATAACACAATCAATAATGAAGAATTAATGAATGTTAATCCTACTAGCAACCATTTAATCTAATAATGAATTTTGAACCAACCATTTCAAATTGCATACCTTTGGACCAGATACTAACCAAAAAATTCCTCTGGCCCCGAATAGCATTTAATACCCCTTCATAGTAAGAATCTTCAGACTGTGTTCGCTGACGAGGAGAAGCTATCGTCTTTAGTGCTTAAGGCATTTTTTTTGCCTCCTCAGTGCTAGAGTGAGGGTTGATGCGGGTGGCGATGATGAAAGCCACAACGAGGAGTTGCAGCGAGGAGGAGGCACTTCCATTGTTTGGGTTCCTTGGTGTGAAGAGGAGGGCATTGCAAAGAGGACGAAGAGGATGAAGAGGAGGGTGCTGTGAAAAAGAGGGCACTACGAATGAGGAGGGATTCATCCTTGTTGTCTCGTGTAGCCAAGTAGAGGGAAAACCAGCATCCATCAATGAACGACTAGGATAGGCACACACAATCGTGTGGCAAGGATCACACCCACACTTACTCAACTGAAACCCTATATATATTATGACTTAGTCAAAAATTTATAAGAATAGTTTAGTGAAAAATCTACTATAGTCCTATCAATCTCAAACTAATATTGAACTAAAAATTATTAAACCAAACATATTTTACTTGGATTAATTTTGATGATGAATACATATAGACAACTAGGTTTTGATGATGAACAAAAGCATGTAAGTGAACATTTGAAGCTACTGATTAATATTTCTCAAGTGTTCAGTAATAAATAATATGTCAGGGAAATAATATAAGTGGATAGCGCATACAAGGCCATTTCAGAGACAAGATCCACAAATTTATAAGGAATAAAACATAAATGCTCAAAAGAATCTGGCAAGCATCGTAGATAAGATTCAAAGTCACTTTGGACATAGTCTATAACCTTGCTAAAGTAAATTAGATAGATGCCCAAAATTGAACAAAAATAAGGCTTCAAAAGGAGAAAAGGAACTAAGTTCAAGACTCAAGTAAGTTCGCACACTGAAAAAGCAAGTTTAGACACTATGTGAACAATTCAGAAATAGAACCAACTATGGACAATGCTAAATGAAAAGCCAAGATGTTCGAACTTCAAAGCCAAGTTCAAATATTGCAAAGTCAAATTTAGACATTATATAACCAATTTTGGACATTGCCAAAGTCAATCCAACACATCTCAGAAGTCCAAGTCCAAAATTCCAAGTGCCAATCTTCGGATATTGCCATTGTTGGAGTCAGTCAATCCAAAATATTAACTCCTAACATTGCCAGCTCACTTTCAAACATCGCTAGAATTCAGTCATGCAGCCAAGGCAATTCACATGTATTCTAAGTCCAAAATCCTAACTTCAGACATAGCCGAAAAAAGTCCCTTGCAAGCTGAATGATTCAAGTTAATCCAAAATCTTAACTTTAGACACAATTGCTCATTTTGGACGTTGCTAAGAGCATTCAAACTAAAGAAAACATGAGAACACTTCAATGAACAAAAAATCCTAATGATTCGCTTGCATTGAATGAACATCATCTTCTCCAATAAAAAGATTTTGAATCCAAGTTTAAAAGGAGCAAAGGGAGGTCATTCCAAGTAGAAGTGATCCCTATGGCCAACACACTCCTCAACACCACGGTCGAACGATAGTTAACTTCCAGACCCCCATATTTTGATGGCATCAATTATGGGGAAAGATGCAAATGCAAAATTTCTTAATTGTCAATGATTATAAGTTATGGTGAATTATCAAGGATGGCAAGACTATCACAAACATAGAAGATAAGTACATGGCAGAAGATATTGTATAGTAGAGAGAGATTCCAAAGCTAAGAATAGCCTCTACTTGCACCGCTGCCATCTGAGTTCAAAAAGATTTCAGCTTGCGACTCCGCAAAAGAATTTTAGGACAAGATGAAAGTTACAAATGAAGGAATTAACTAGGTCAAAGAGACCAAAATTGATATCCTTATGCAGGAATACGAAGCCTTCCATATGCAGGACAATGAGACAATGTTAGAAATGTTTGGAAGATTTTAAAAGATCACCAAAAGGTTGAAAGGTCTTCAAGAAAAATATAAAGACCCAAAATGGTAAAGAAGACCTTGAGATCTTTGTCAAGACAATGGATGACAAAGGTCACAGCAATCCAAGAGGTAGATATTTGGACAAAATGATAGTAAAATAACTAATGGGTTCACTTGTGACCTATGAAGTTCTAATGAAGTAGAAAGCTCTAGAAGAGCCAAAAGGAAAGAGAAACATTACTCTCAGAGCTAAGTTAGACAATGATTCACATAGTGAAGCTTCAATGAGTGGAAATAATAAGAATAATGACATGACAATGCTAAGTAGAAGATTCAGAACAATGTTCAAAAGGAAAGCTAGAGAAATTTTAGAAAGAAAGATAAAAGAAAAGATGTCCCCACCTACTACAACTGTGGCAAACCTGGCCACATGAGATACGACTGCCAAAAACCTGACAAGAAGGAAAGGGACCAATAGAACAAAAAATACAATTCATATTCTGAGAAGAATAACAACAACAATAATAACAACAATAACAACAACAATAACAAGAAGAAGAAGAAGAAGAAATTCAAGAAAAAGAAAGCACTTGCTGCATGGGACTTGCTAGAAAGTATGTTACATGAAAGTGTCAGTAATAGTGAGGAAGATCATGAAGCAAGATTCAATAGACTGTCACCAACAAAAGGAAATCAAGAAGACTACCACACCAGAATAAACTTCATGGGAATTTCTAAAAATGAAGTAACTTCTAAACTTGAATCACAAAATTTCTTTGAAGAATTAGAAAGTTTATATTTTGATTTCAAGGATCTAAAAGCCAAGTACAAGGAGATAAAGAACGAGCTATTAATAGTAACCAATGAGTGCTCCAAAACATTCAAAAACTTGAGGTTATTAAGGTAGAAAATAATGTTGTTAGATAGACCTTAAACTCCACCTTGTTTAGACTAAAACCAAAAAATAAAGGTGGTTAGCAACATATGAAATAGACTTATAATTTTGAAAGAAAACAGAGGACCAAACAGACCATGGTTTAGAATCCTAAAACCATTGTAGAAAAGGTAAATACAATTCCATCTCCAAACATTTGACTAGTAGTACCCAAGAAGTAATGGGTACCAAAATTTGTTGCCACTAACCCCCTAGACCCATTCACAAATGGGTACCAAAAATTAAAGCCTAATCTTGTCATTGCAAGTGTATCTGAGGGCTACAAGAAGTGGCATATGGTACATTGATAGTGGTTACTCAAGGCACATGACAGGGGAGAAGGAGTTATTCATTAAGCTAAAACAGAAACATGGTGGAATAGTAACCTTTGGAGATAATGGGAAAGGTAGAGTAGTTGGGATTGGTAAGGTCGGCAAACCACATTCTACTATTATTTTAGATGTATTTTTAGTTTAGGGATCAAAACATAATCTTCTTAGTGTTAGTCAATTCTATGACAATGGTTTATAAAGTTATGTTTAAATCTCTTATATGTTCCATTTTAGATCAGCTTGACTTAGTTGTAGTTCTAAGAAAAAAGACTTGAAAATGTTTATATTGTAGACTTGTTTGATATCTAAGCTAAGTGTCTTCTTTGTCAGAATGAGTCCCTACTGTGTCATAGAAGGTTAGGACATGCCAACAAAGACATGATAGAAAGACAATACCGAAAAGATCTTGTAGTTGGTTTACCCAAACTAAATTAGATAAAGGACAGTTATGTGGTGCTTACATGAGAGGAAAGCATACTAAAGAATCTTTCAAACCAAATAAAGAAGTATACATAACTAAGCCACTTTAACTACTACACATGGACATAGTAGGACTAACAAGAACTAGAAGTCTTGGAGGGAAACATTACACATATGTCATTATTGATGACTATAGTAGATATACCTGGGTAATGTTTCTTGTATCTAAAGATGAGGCTTTTTTAATTTTTTAAGATATTTTTCAAGGATGTGCAGAATGAACAAAGTTCTCGTATAGTTGTCAATGGGAGTGATCATGGTGGAGAGTTTAAAAACCATAAGTTCATAGCCTACTGTGAAAGCAATGGGATCTTTCAAACTTTCTCAACACCAAGAACGCCCTAACATAAGGGAGTAGCTAATAGGAAGAATAGAACCTTACAAGAAATGGTGAGGACCATGTTAAGTGAGTATAATTTGCCATAATATTTTTGAGTTGAAGCTATGAATACCTCTTATTTTATTATCAATAAAATTCATCTTAGGTCAATACTCAACAAAACTCTAATTGAGTTGTATTATGGAAAGAAGTCTAACGTATCATTTTTTCATACTTTTGGCTGTAATGTTTTATTCTTAACAATGACCTTGAAAATTTTGATAGAAAATCTGAAAAAGAGATATTCCTTGGCTATTCTATTATTAGCAAAGCATTTAGAGTCTACAACCTAAGTAGCAGAGCTGTAGAGGAGTCTATTCATGTTAAGTTTGATGAATCTTTTAACTATTCAAAGAGAAAAAATAATTTTATTGATGAAGCAGATAGATTCACAATAGATGTGGAGAGAATCAATCTGCAAAATCAAGATAAATGGACTCCATAGACAGAAACAACAAGGGATGAAGCAGATAGATGGTTTGAATCATTCACAAGTGAGGTAACCGAGGAAAGTAATTCTTCTATTCCTAAAGATTGGAGATTAATGCACGCTTATCCAAAAAACCAAGTAATTGGTAATGTGCATAATAGAGTTAGGAGTAGATCATCCTATCACCAAGTATGGGGTAATTTTACCTTCATTTCTCAAATAAAGCCAACTTGCACAGACCATGCATTAGAAGATGAGAATTGGATTTTGGCTATGAAAGAAGAATTAGACCAATTTAAAAGAAATAATGTATGGACCTTACTTCCAAGACCTAACGATCAATCTATTATAGGAATCAAATGGGTCTTTAGGAACAAACTTGATGAATCTAGTTTAGTAATGAGGAACAAGGCAAGATTAGTAGCAAAAGGATGGTATCAAGAAGAAAAGATAGACTTTAATGAATCATATGCCCCTGTTGCTAAGAAAGAAGTCATAAGAATGCTGTTGGCATTTGCACATTGCATGAATTTTAAATTTTATCAAATGGATGTCAAATCTACATTTTTGAATGGTTTCATTAATGAAGAAGTTTATATGTAACAACCCCCTAGGTTTGAAGATCCTCATGATCCTAACCATGTCATCAAACTTAAGAAAGCCCTTCATGGATTGAAACAAGATTCTAAAGTATGGTATGAGAGGCTCAGCAAATTTTGATTGAGAAAGGTTTCTCAAGAGGTAAAGTAGATATCACACTCTTCATTAAGCATTCTATCAACAATATTTATTAAACCGTGTTATCTAGCTTGATTTTAATGACGAACATTCTTAACCAAGTATGTTTTGATGATGAGCAAAAGCATGAGTGAAATATTAAGTTACTAACATCTTATTTTCAAGTATGTTGTAGAAAGTTTTAAATCATTTAACTTGAGAATAATCTTTATGATGACAAAAGGAAGATATAAAGTAAATGCTCTTTCATAATTAAGTATATAAACATCACATATACTTAATTCAAGAAAATAGAACTATAAAAGTCTTGAAGACATGCTTTGGAGTCAAAAGAAGCAACTTCAGAATCACTTTAATGCACTTCAGAAAAGATTGGTTTGCTTCAAAAATGTCCCAATGAACTTTGGAGTAAAATAAATATTATTTCGGAATTGACATAGCATGGCTTGGAGACATTACAAAAAAGCTTTGAAATTGTCTCAATGGACTTCAGAGATAATCTAACGAACTTTAGAAATGTCTTAACAAGCTTCAAACAAGTCATAATGCAACTTCGAAGTGGTTGCAGATCACTTTGGAAAGAATGTAGAGAAACTTCAGAAACAATTAGCAAGCTTCAGACAAATCTGTGAGTAAAAATAGTAAGCTTCAAGAATATTCAAGCACACTTTAGAAAATATTAAGGCATACTTTGAAATCTTTTTCAAAGCTTCAGAGATCTTACAGTGTGCTTCAGGGATAATCAAGATTGCTTCGGACAAGTCATAGTGCCTTTTCGAAATAATCACAAGAGCTTCGGAGATAATCAGCTATGCTTCAAAGTAAATAGACATACTTCAGAGAACTTGAAGCCAAGTTTTGAAAAAAATTCAAACAATCTTTGAATATGTTAACTAAGCTTCAGAGATGTTAAGTCATGCTTCAGAGATGCTTGAATAGGCTTTGGATCACTTTTCCAAAGACATTATAAGTTCAAAAAATTTTAACTTTTATCTGAAAATAAATGTCAAAACTGAGTAGGATTAAAATTACTTTCGAAAATCTAAAGAAAATAATTCAGATAATCCAAAATCAATTAAGACACTAATTATTCACACATCTCTTTGGAGCACCTGACATGAAAAGTGAACGTTTGGAAAAGTCAACGATAGAAGTAGCAGACCGATATCAAAATGCATCAAAGTAAGATGTCGGACAAAAGATAAGGTAAAGAAAAATATTTTAGAATGTTTGAATGTCTGCCAAGATTAACAATTGAAAAGTCTCTCCCAACCGATAAAAAATGAGATTTAGAAGCAAAACAAAAAAAGAAAAAAAAAACAAAGAATCAGATTGAATATCATTCGAACTTTGCTGATCACACGAAGAGCATTCAAAACCTTCCTTCAAAGTTTAACTCTAACAAATACAACTCAGTCAGAGTTCTCCAAGTTTAAATTTCAACTTGATCAAGGGGTTTGAATCTTTTACTCTTATGGCTTATTCTTTTACTTAGAAGTTTGAATCTTTATACAAGTCTACCTAATTAAGAGGCATCTAACTATACACTTCTTTTAGTGTTTAGCAACTCCAATAGAGTGCTTGGGGTTTATGTATTGAGATAAGCAAGTAGGAAACTTGCTAAAAGTGTGTAAGTTTGTTGGTGAGCTTTAGAAAACTAACAGGTTGTGTAAGTTTCTGGTTAGCTTGGAAAACCAGTAAGTTGGTTGGTGAGCTTGTTGTAAAACCAATGTGTCTATGATCAAGTTAATTAAGGTATTAGTGGAACCTAATTTCAGTAGACAGGACTGATTTAGAGAAGTGGAGTAGGAACCCAAGAAGGACTAAGCCACTATAAGAATCTTGGGCTGTTTATTGTATAATCTATTTTATTCATTCATTCAACACCATAATTATTTGTTTTGGCCAAAAATTCTCAATTCACACCCCCCCCTCCCCCCTCTTGAGCTACCATTATATAAGGGACCAACAAGTGGTATCAGAGCAAGCTTCACTAGTTAAATTTTTATTACCAATATATTAACTTGTGACGAGATTCAAAATGGCTGGTATGTTCCATAATACATCTACTGAAGGACAATCTACTTCTAGACCCCCTTTATTTGATGGAACCAATTACAGGTATTGGAAAATGAGAATGCAAAATTTCTTAATTGCCACAGATTACCAGTTGTGGCTTTAGTAAAAATTAGAAAAACATTGAAGATAAATATACCATAGAGGATATACAAGTAGTAGCTAAGGCAAATAACTGTCTCTACTGTGCTTTAACCTCCTCTGAGTTTGAAATGATTTCTGCATGTGATTATGCTAAAGAAATCTACAATAAACTTTAGGTAACACATAAAAGTACTAACCAAGTAAAGGAGACTAAAATAAATATTCTAGTACAAGAATATAAAACCTTCTCTATGAAGGATTCAGAAAGCATTTCTCAAATGTTTGGAAGATTTCAGAAAATCACCAATAGCTTAAAGAGTTTAGGAGAAAAATATGAAGAAACCAAGCTGGTAAAGAAAATCTTGAGATTTCTCCCTAGACACTATATGCCTAAAGTGACTACTATCCAAGAAGCAAAAGATCTAACGAAGGTAACAATAAAAGAACTCATGGGATCACTCATGACCCATGAAGTACTAATGAAGCAGAAAGCACCAGATGAAGTTAAAGGCAAGAAAACAATAGCCTTATAAGCAGAATCAGAAAATAAAGAATCTTCAGAAGATGCCTCAACCTCTGAAGATGATGAGGATATAGCAATGATAACAAGAAGGTTTAGAAACATGTTCAAAAAGAGAAGATTTGGAAAAAAAAACTCCAAAAACTTCAAGAGCAAAGACGAAAAAGGAATTTTTAATTTGTTACAACTACAACAAGACTGGGCATATGAAGTTTGACTGCCCAAAACTAGACAAAAAGCAAGGAGACAAGAAGAAACAGTATAATTCTTACTTTGATAAAAAGAATGTCTCTAACAACAAAAATTTGAAAAGAAGAAGAAAGCCATGGTGGCATGGGAAATGCTAGAAAACATGATGCAAGAAAGCTTAAGTGAAGAACAAGAATAAAATAAAGCTCAATTCAGCTCACTTAGCTCCAAAGAAAAGGATCAAGAAGAATATCATATGGGAATAAGCTTCATGGCGATTCACAATGATGAGGTAAACTCAAAAACTAAAATTTCTGATATTGAGGAATTATTAGGAGAATTGTATTCTGATTTCAAAACATTAAAAGCTAAACACAAAGAAACTAAGAGAGAACTCGAAAAAACAATAAATGAATGCTCTAAATCAAAACAAGAAAACACATTGCTCAAAACTAATCAAAATGTCAATATAGAACTTGAGCAAATTAAAGCAGAAAATCATGCTCTTAGAAGAACCTTAACTACCACCTTGTTCAAACTTAAAACAAAAAAGGATATAGGAAATCAGAGAAAGAAAAATTATAAAAGAAAATTAGAACCCAAACAGAATATGATTTGGATTCCCAAGAGAGTTGCTAAAGTTATAAATGCAACTAGATATCCAGAAAATAGTTTAGTAGCACCATAAAAAAATAATTGATGCCAAAATACTCTGCTGCAAACCCACCTAGACCCATTCCTAAATGGGTACCAAAAGTAACAACTTAAATATATTACTGCAGGTGTGTTCGAGAGCCACGAAAAATAGCAAGTGGTACATTGATAGTGGTTGCTCATGACACATGACAGGAGAAAGGGAGCTGCTTAAAGAACTTAAAGTAAAGAACGGAGGAATAATTACCTTTGAGGATAATGGAAAAGGTAGAGTGGTTGGAATTAGTAAAATTGGCAAACCTCCCTCTATTACAATTTCAAATGTTTTATTAGTATAAGGATTAAAACACAACCTTTTGAGTGTAAGTCAATTCTATGACAATGGTTACAAAGTTGTGTTTGAATCTTACACTTGTTCTATTTTAGATAGTACAAATTCAATTGTAGTACTTGGAAAGAGACATGGAAATATGCATTTGGCGGATTTATGTGATATCCAAGTCAAATTTCTTATTGTAAGTGAAAATGAACCCATGTTCTGGCATAGAAGACTGGGACATGCCAACAAAAATTTGATTGAAAGACTATATAATAAAGATCTATTTGTTGGTTCACCAAAACTCAAATTTGATAATAAGTTGTATGATGCTTGCATGAAAGGCAAGCAGGTAAAAGAATCATTCAAATAAAACAAAAAAGTATGTATAACTAAACCTCTTCAATTGATACATATGGATTTAATTGGTCCAACAAGAATAAGAAGCCTTGGAGGGAAACATTACGCATATATCATTATAAATGACTTTGGTAGATTTACTTGGGTAATATTTCTAACATCCAAAGATGAAGTTTTCTTATTCTTTGAGGTATTTTCTAAACGTTTATAGAATGAACAAAACTCTCATATAATAGTCATAAGGACTGATCATGGTGAAGAATTTGAAAACCATAAAATCATTGATTTCTATGAAAATAATAGAATTCTTCAAACTTTCTCTACACCAAGAACACCCCAATAAAATGGAGTAGTTGAAAGGAAAAACAAATCCTTGCAAGAGATGGCAAGGACAATGTTGAGTGAATATAGTCGCCCATAATATTTTTGGGCTAAAGTAATGAATACAGCATGTTATATTATTAACAGAATCTTTCCTAGATCAATACTCAACAAAACTCTATTTGAATTATACTATAGTAAGAAACCAAATATATCATATTTTTATGCTTTTGGGTGTAAATGCTTTATTTCTCAATAATGACAAAGAAAATCAAGGAAATTTTGAAAACAAATCTGATGAAGGGATCTTCCTTGGTTGTTATATTGTTAGTAAAGCATTTAGAGTCTACAATCTGAATAGTAAGACTGTAAAGGAATCTTATAATTTAAAATTTGATGAAAATACCAACTCCTCTATGAGGTCAAGTGATTTTGATTATGAGACAGGTGAACTAACAACCTCAGTTGAGAAAATGAAAATACAAGACAAGGAAGGAGAACCTTCTCAATCAGAAACATAGATGGATTAAGAAGAAACAGAAAATGAACCATCCATCACAGAGGTAAACAATGAAGGTAATGATATTTTTCACAAAGATTGGAGATTTATGAATGATCACCCTGAAAGTCAGATATTTGGTGATGTATATGACAAAGTTAGAACCAAATCTTCATATCACCAAGTTTGTAACAATTTTACTTTTATTTCACAAATAGAACTAACTTGCATAGAACAAGCTTTAGAAGATGAAAACTGGATTTCAGCTATGCAAGAAGAATTAGACCAATTCAAAAAAAATAATGTGTGGACTATTGTTCTAAGACCAACTCATCAATCTACTATAGGAACTAAATGAATCTTTAGGAACAAATTAGATAAATCTAGAATTGTAGTAAAAAATAAAGCAAGATTAGTAGCAAAAGGGTATTATCAGGAGAAAGGCATTGATTTTGAAGAATCATATGCTTCTATTGCAAGGATTGAAGCCATTAGAATGCTTCTTGCATTTGCATCCATTATGAATTTCAAGTTATATTAGATGGATGTCAAGAGTGCATTTCTAAATGGATTTATTAATGAAGAGGTCTATGTAGAACAACCACATGGGTTTGAAGATCCTGATAACCCAGAATATGTATTAAAACTCAAGAAAGCCCTCTATGGTTTAAAATAGACTCCTAGAGCCTAATATGAAAGGCTAAGCAAATTTCTCACTGAGAAATGTGTTTCAAGAGGCAAAGTTGATACTACTATCTTCATTAAGTATACAATAAATTATATTCTTACAGTTCAAGTATATATTAATGATATAGTATTTTGTGCAACTAATAAAAATCTTTACAAGGAATTTTCTAAGACAATGTAAGGAGAATTTGAAATGAGCTTGATGGGTGAGCTCAACTTCTTTTGAAGACTGCAAATTAAGTAGATGAAAGAAGGAATTTTCATTCACTAAGCCAAATATATAAAAGAACTACTAAAGAAATTCAACATTGAAGATGGAAAAAGGTATAGGACTCCAATGAGAACTTCAATAAAAATAGACAAAGATGAAAGAGGTAAGTCTATTTGCCAAAAACTTTACAGAAGCATGATAGAAAATCTGCTATATTTAACTTCTAGCAGACCTAATATAATGTTTAGTGTATGCATGTATGCTAGATTCCAATTAAAACCAAATGAGTTACATCATATTGCTATAAAAAGAATATTTAGATATCTTTTAGATACACCTAATCTTGGATTATGGTATCCAAAAGGTTCAGATTTTAATTTATAAGATTACTCAGATGCAGATTTTGCTACATATAAAGTAGATAGAAAGAGTACCTTAGGATCTTATCAATTTTTAGAAAGCATAACCATTTCATAGTTTTCTAAGAAAAAAATATCAATTGCATTATCAACTACTGAAGCTAAATATGTAGCAGCAGGCAGTTATTGTGCAAAAATCCTATGGATGAAACAGCAACTAAAAGACTTTACCCTTAACTTTATTGATGTACCTATCAAATGCGACAATATTAGTGCTATAAATCTAACTAAGAATCCAATTCTACATTCCAAAACTAAACACATAGAAATCAAGCATCATTTTATTATGGACCATGTTCAAAATCATGACATTAGCTTAAAAATTATCCCAACCGAAAATCAACTAGCAGATATCTTCACAAAATCATTACCAGAAGAAAGATTCAATATGATAAGAAGAGAATTAGGTGTATTAGATTAAAGTGCATAAAATGCATAATTCATTAAAATAACACATTCATAATAACATCTTTATTATAAAAAAATTCAACTTATTATCAAGAGCATCTACTACAGCTTCTAGCTCCTCAATACGCTAATTAGCCTCGGCCAAGTCTTCTTCAAGCTTCTTCATGGGCTCCGTTGCCTTATCATATGTTGCACATCCCCTTGTCAGAAGATGATCAGCATTTTAGTTGGATCCTCTAGCAAAGACTAGTTCCACCTTCAACTATTCTATTTGCTCCTTCAGAAGCTGAACTCTAATGAACTCCTCCAACCGATCAATCTCTCTTTCATGATGACTTGATTTGTAGAAGATCTTAAAGATGCCATGTTTAATCTCTAAAATTTTATTTATGCTTATATATACAATGTAAAATAAAAAGTACATAAATGCACATTCATTTATCTACCTCGGTAATAATACTAATTAGCGAGTCAAAAGGATAGTTAATAAGAACACTAAAAACCATAATCCAGATTACAAGATTCAGAGTTAAGTTAGGATTCGTACTTCAGAATTTCTAAAGCCTTAAACAAAAATCTCCAAAACCTCATTGAAAGTCTCCGAAGGCCCAAACTAAAGTATCCGAAGAACAATAAACTTCTCCAAAGCAATGCTTCAAAATATCCAAAACCTCAGATCAAACATTTTTATCCAAAGAATCTCTTTTGGAAATAATATCATTAGTATTTTGGAGATTTTTGTATTCAAAATTCAAAATCAATCTTCTCTGAAACACCCTTTTAAAATATTCGAAGCTAAAACACATTAGTGTTTCGAAAACCTACCTTTTAAAAAATAAATCTGAAGCGGAGAAATTGTTAAAACCTCTCTGAAAAACTTATACTCTCTTCTCTGAACCCCAGAAATCCCTCCTTCAGAGAAGATGGTTCATCTTCCTGCTTCTTTCAAATCTCATTCTTATTTCACTCATTCCACCTTCCTGCCTTCTCTAAAAAAAAAAATTTTCCAAAAACCTAGAGCCCTCTGTAGAAATGGTGAGAACAAAAATGCAGAAAGCAAGAGAAAGGAAAGGAAAAACTCTCCACCACAGAGGACAACTAAAAAGGCAAGGCAAGAATCTGATACTCTAGAGGTAATTTTCCAAAATAGCTCATTTGATTATTCTAGGTTCTCAGAAAAATATGAGGAGAGAAGAATAATCAAAGGGAAGATTTTCATTTTCAAAGCATTTGGAATACAATTTGAAGTATCAAAATGGTTGAAATATCAAGGCTGGGATGCCTATGTCAATTACAGAAATAGCTTATATACTAGACTGGTGAGAGCTTTAATCTATAATCTTAACACTAGAACAGAAAAAATCATGGATTAGAGACATAGAAATAAAGCTATCTCAAGAAAGTTTATGGAATTGCTTCAATCTCCCTGAAGAAGAAGAGAAGATTGTATGGCCTTCAAGGGTAATGATATTTTCAGACTTAGCTGAAACTAAGATAGATGAGAAAGAAAATTATTTGCATGTTAGTCACTTGAATGCAAATCTCAGGCTAGCATACCTCATTGTTATGAACAATGTATACCCCAGAAGAGGAGCAGTAGGAGATATATTTGAAAAAGATGCCAGAATCATGTGGGCATTAAAGAATAGAAGAAAGTTGAATTTGGCCAGACTAATGATAGATCATGTCCACTTCATAAAGAGCACCACAAGGTTTCCTTTGCCTTATGGTATGGCTCTAACCAAGTTGATCAAGGAAGCAGGACTAAATCTCTCCAATGAAGAAAAAGAGCTTCCAAGAAACATTGATAGATTGGATGAGTAAGCTTTAAAAAGGATCGGCTTTCAGCATACTACACAAGGATGGATCACTAAAAGACCAAGAAGAGCAACTCAGTTAAAAGGATCCAAACTTGATGAAAGTTCAGAGAGAAAAAAATGCTATAGAACAAGCTACCGAGTCAAGACAAAAAACCCCCTTTTATGAAGAAGAAGAAGAAGAAAGAACTAAAAGATAAGAGTTCATTAGTTCACTGGTAGAAAGAATGGAATAGTTCTCCAATAGAGAAGAACCAAGAGAAGCTGAGAGAACAGAAAATGCTTCAAGAGAGGAACAAAGAGTTGACATAGAAGATACTGTATAAGAAATTTTGAGAGAAAGTGCATGTAGAGATACAATAGCTGCAGAAGTACCATCTCTCACCCCCATCAGATCCCCTTCACCCATCAAACCATCTTATATTAATCAACCATCTGCTTCTTCAATTCCCACTCCACCAATTCTCATAAAGGACCTAGAAAACAGAATAACAATGATAGAACATTTTACTCAAAGCTTACTTCTTCAAATGATTGAAAGAAACATAACCATTCACTACTATGTCTTCAATGATTCTCAGAGCTGACAGAATTGAACAGAAACTTGATTCTTTACAAGTTCTAGCAAAATCACTCTCAGGCCAACCTTATTTCACTCCACCTCAAACTCATTTCTATCAATCTTAAACTCACTTTCCATCCCCTCCACATCATTTCTCTCCACCCAAACCAAACTCACCAATAACAGTGGAGTCTTCTCCTTCACCTCCTCATCCATCATCACCCTCTATCATTTAAAAGGTTGCTCAGTCCATGAGCCAACCTACTGATATGAATTCCATCATTCCATACATCCTACTTCCACAACCATCATCAACTCCTCCATCACCACCATCTTTTACTCCATTAGCATCACCACCACCATCAGCTCCAACAACAGAAAATTATGGGTGGTCTGCCTCCCAACTGTTTCTTACCTATATTGCATCACCATTCGAAGATTCGATAGATTTAGTGTTGGAATTTGTCAGAAGAGGAATAATAACTCCTGAAAGAATTAAGGAAATTTCACCTAAGTGGACTGATGCTACTCTAATAAACCATCCACCTCCCTCCAAAAAGAAATCTGTCTGACTATATCCTTCAAATACATAATCCAATCGAATGACAGGGAAAGAGTATGCTACCATGAAATCAATCAATTCTCAAGTCTTCAAAATATTTTCTTCTCAGGATATTCATCTACCTAATGAAGACCTTCCATTTCCTGAACTTGAGGATCCTAAATTTCTTCAAATGATTGTCATTCTTCCAAATCCTCCATTCACTCTAAAGAACCACAAAATTCAAATTCTTGATAAAGAGTTCATTCTTCAACAGTACTCTGAGAAACTCCTTCAAGTACTTCCAATGTCAAAACCTATTAGAAAAGAGTTTCCACCTCCCTTAAGACTACATAACTTCTTTATTCTCACCAGGGAAGAATTCAACTTCTACAATAATTTCAACTTGGAGGTAATTGCTGAAAATATGCCTCTTCTATATCCTCAAATGAATGCTCCTTATATCAAAGAAAGGAAAAGGTAGATAACGCCTAAACCTTGGAGTCAACCTCTTCCACCTTCTTCATCTACTTCAAAAGCCAAAAATCTCACCGAACCACTTCCTTCCACTTCTACCAAAGCCAAAATGCCACCTGCTGTCCCAAAACCAACTCCTAGACTAAAACCATCACCTTCTTCTTTTCAACCATCCAATTCCAAACCAAAGAAGAAACCACGGAGTCCACCTCCTAAGGAACATAAGAAGGCTCCTTATGAGAGAATCACACTATACCATTATGAATATCGAGCTCGGTTAAATGCAAACACAGAAGCTCTCCTGAAAGGGCTTCCTCCAGTTTTTCCTGAGCAGCTGGATCCAAAATATCTAGAAAGAATTGATATCATTTATGTTTGTAGCTATGGACCCATTGCCTACATGCATGAACCTCCTCTAGTAGTTCCACAGGATCCATCTTTTATCCCTCCACCAAAAAGAGCTAGAACATCCAAGCCCTCTTCCAAACCATCTTCTTCTGAACCCAAACCACCACTTCCTCCTCTACAAGAAGTCCTTCTTCCTCCTCTACAAGAAGTCCTTTTAAAGACATATCAGAGAAAACCCAAACCACCAAATTAAATCTATTTTAATTTCTTTTTTTGATGTAATACTTTTTGTATTTTCTCTGATGTATCTACACTGTAACTTTTCAATAGTTCAATATATATATATATATGTATTTCTTTCAAATAATTATAAATGACTATTCATATCTATTTCCACCTTTTTTATTATGA
>JAYJMB010004710.1:0-12714 GCA_036873735.1 Pouteria campechiana | reverse complement strand
CCTTACTCACACTACTACAGAAAATTAGATTGGAGCAAGGTTCTAAATTTGGGTGCCCACGACAGCACCACCACAAAGTCATGAAATCATGAGGATTACTATCATTAATATGCGAATGAGAAATGAAGTACATTAACTTATGCTAAATAAATGGAAACAAGTTGGAAAATTGAATAAAAATTAGTTAATGAACTGTGTATACACACTTAGTTGAAATATGAAAATCAATTAGAAAAATTATTAGAATCATGTGGAATATTATAGATGACATGTGGATTGTAATGGGAATGGTCCAAAATTTATTGAAGCATGGAATAAAGATGATGGAAAAATTAGCAAATACATTACATGTACACGTAGTGAAATAGGTAACTAGAGCACCATATAATTTTGCAAATAAAAGATGGCTTTTGGCCATCTTCTCTCCCATTTACGTATGTAGCCCTTCCTCCCCAACCTCCATGCATTTCCACCTCTACCAAATGATGGATTTAGGCTATGTTGATGGGGAAAATCATATGGAAGTTAATTCAAGTGTGATTTACAGCTTATTCCATCAAGAATTCTCTTGATTCAAGTGCATTAGAATTACCAAAATCCAAGGTACAACAACTGTAGGTGGGACCCACCAAAGGAATTACAAATTTAAGGTATGTAATCCATTATTACAACTTATTAATTATGAATATATGACTATTTTGTTGATGAATGGATGAATTAATGATCTTTACTTAAAGTGGATCAAGTTAGGGTTTCTAAAATCTATAAATGGGTGATTGGGCTATAATTAGAGTATTTGATACATGATTAATGAATGATTAAAATCAAGTAGGGATTAGTAATTAATTGTAGAGCTTGTTGCACATTAATGTTGTTTTTTTAATGAAGTTTAATGAAAATTTTCTCATTGATTAAGCTATAAATTTGGAAGGAGATTAAAGTATCATTAAAGTTGTAAATTGGAGTGTAAACATTGTGTAAATTTCTCAATTAATTAAGGTAAGAAGGTAGTTATTTTAAGTAGTTTTAAGTTCAATTTGATTCCTTTGAATGATTATAATTAGGGCACTTGTAATCTAAAATTTTTGTATATGAGTTACATGATTTTAAACATGAATTATCTACCCAATACAACCATAATTAATGTATTGTATTAGTATGCATTAAATTGCATTGAAAATAATAGGAAAATTAGATGAAATTTGGATGAACAGTACACTGACAAAATGCTTTTCCAAATACCCCTCTTGAGGTTGATTAAAAAGTAATTTAGTGATGTTATTTTGAAAATATAAAACTATGGGGTTATAACATATATAATTAAATACTATCATACCAAATTTCATGAGCAAATTTCACCGTTTGACCCCTCAAAAAAATATGAACATTAAATACCTCGAAAATGAGATGCTGATAATGTGCCACCCTTTTGAAATTTTGTTTTATTTTTAATTGTATCAATTGGATTATTTTAAGCTTAAAGGTTTACAAAATTTTATTATATTATGTGAAATTACTGTAAAAATTTTTAGGGAAAAAACAGATCTATAATTCCGTCTAACATTTTTTATTTATATTTTCATATTTCAATTGTATGTTGCTTAATTTACATTATTTTGACCTGAAATTTGGATATTTTTTTTCATATTATTGGAAATCTAAAGACAAATTTTTAGATCAATTAGATATTTATAAACTAGAAAATAAGAATTTTACTTTAGAAATTATGTATATATATACTATGCCCTCGGGAGTGCCGTAAATTCCAATTTTGGCGCCTGATTAGCGCAGAGCCTAGTGTAGCTAATATATATATATATATATATATATTTAAGATGGCTGTGTGGCCAACCTATATCTGTCATGTGGCAAGGAGTGGCCTGGTTGTCCAGTGGGCGGTTGTGTGGGCAGCTAGCGCGGCTGGGCGTTGCTATTAGCCTAGATGGCCTGATTACTATGATTGGCTTGAGTAGCTTGTGTAGGCATGTTTATGGAGAACTGTTACTCTTGTGAGGCGATGAGGGCGGGGTGCCACTGAATACAGTAGTATGGCTATGTGGGCCTAGCAGGCTTTTAGCCGGGAGTGCCAGGATGAACCTAACACGTTGAAGAGTGAAAGGGTAGTGTTCTGGTTTGTGTGCCTCTCACGGAAGAGTGTGTGGATGGTTGAGGAGTGTGTGGATGATTATGGAGTGTGTAGATGATGGTGGAGTTGTGTACTGGTGAGGAGGTAGTCGTGGATTGGTAGATAAAAAAGGGTAGTATGACGTGTCGGCATTCGATCCGGTATTGACTGGTTAATTATGTATACAATATCATTATGAGTATGTGTATGAAATAATTAATGAGATATTAATATTAAAATCTTAATAAACCTAGCCATTGACTAACTATGACATCCTGCATATGGCAAGGTATGTTTTATTTGGTTGCAATATTATTTATTACTCTATTTATTGTTGTTTATTATATTATTTACAATCATATTTTTTTTTTGCTTACCTGCTTGCTGAGTTTTGCCCAGACTCACCCTTTTATTTAAATTTTTAGCTGACAGGCTAGAAGACAGACCACAACAGGGTGTTAGGTCTCATGACAAGGCTAGGCCGTGACACCAGTAGAGGCTTTACTCATTTTCATGATGTATGATGGTGTATATTATTAGATGGATTTTGGATGTATATTAAACGTGTATCATTAATTAGCTGTAGAACATGTCATTTTATGGTGTGGATGTATATGATTTGATAGCTAGGGTACAGTGTACCCTGATCTTGGTCTGTGGGTGCTGTGGTGATGTGTGTTTTGGAGGCAGCAGTTATATAGTTTGTGCAGTAAATGGTAGGGCCTAGAGGCAGCCATATTATATTTGCATATTTGAGGGTATTTTCTATGTAATTATTATGGTTTAGCATGGTGTATATAGGATAATAGTGGTAAATCAAGGGAGACTACCATAATTTCCTCTAAATTTATCACTAGTGACGCTCTAGGGAGGAGGGGTGTTACAATACCCTTGGACCATCCACCAAATTTTCTATTTTCCTAGGGCTCATCACCACTTGACTGTTCACATACAAGTCCTCTTTTACTATTTTTCCCAGTCATATCTATGAACTTGGTGATGATTCAAATTATAAATCCTGGCAAATGCATGAACACATAGCAGTATAGTGTACAATGCAAGGGTCGATCCCAGAGGGAATGTTCAAACTAATTCAATTAGCTTAGTTACTAACTTATCTCTATCTTAAAGGAATGTGATTTGACCTAAGTAAGTATAAATGATAACTCAAATAAAATTCCATAAATGAAATAGCTACGGATAATGTAGTTGAAACTAACAGAGTGTAAGGGCTTAGGGATCCAATTTCACCACTCAATGATGCACTTTGCTATTGGGACATTGGATTTAATGCATAACTTGGATTCATTCTATCTAATGTGAGATTATCACCTTTAGGTGTGTGGGTTTAAATCAAGTATTTCCACTTGTTCCAATTACCTATGGTATGTAGTATAATTGTGGTGAAAACCCATTAAGCTTAAGAATACATGAATCAAATAAGATGGTTTAGCATAAGGTGTGTACCATAACCACCTATCTTTTTCATTCAATGGTGCTTATGGTTTTGCATATGGTGTGTGCCTTAACCATGCCAGATAATCAATGTGATTTACAATATTGGTGATCAGACAATATATCAAACCAAATGAAAGCAAATAACTCAATGAATGAAAAGAACTGATTTGCATTAAAGAGCCAACATTCCCAAATAAAAAATGTATCAAAGAGGGCTACATCTTCACCCTAGAAGGAAAGATTAATGCATAATGAAAAAGGAAATAACTCCCTTCATAAAACTCAATACAATGCTTTTCATCTTCTCCCTTTTATAATGAGATTCCACCTTCAATCTTGTGTAGTAGCCTCTCAAAGAAGTTTCTCTACCTCCAAACCTTGCCAAAAGCTCCCTAAAACATTCCTTCACTTCACTTTTATACCCCCTTTCATTAAGGTTTAGCATTTGCACAAGTCAACCAAGATCTAAAATTTCTAGATTGTTGTCTCCAAGAGCTTGCCGCAACAAAGAAAGAGCTTACGGTGGCAAGATGTTGTTGCCCAAAAATATACTTCATGCTTACAGGGACTTTGCCTTGGAAGAAGAAGAGCTTGCCATACTAGAAGGAAGAGATTGCTGCGGTAGAAGACTACCTTGCTGCAGCAAAATGTTGCTACCCAAAAATACTTCATGCATACTGGGACCTTGCCACGGTAGTAGAAGAGCTTACCACTACAGAAGGAAGAGCTTGCCATGGCAGAAGACTGCCTTGCCATGGCAGAAGACTGCCTTGCCGCGGCAAGGTGTTGTTGACTCCTTGATGATGTTTTCAGAATGTTCTTTGTCGCAGCAGAAGAAAAGCTTGTCGCGGCGAGGTGTTGCTGCCTAAGAAATATGCTTCTTTTTTCTAATCTTTTGCAAGATTACTTCCTTCCCAGTCATCATATTTCTTTAATTTTTGACTTCTTTTCACCTTTTTAATTCACATAGAGAAATCAATATTTTCTTGTTAAATTCATCTAAAACTATGAAGAATTATAAATAATTAAGTTTGAACATGCATAAAACAAGTAAATGAAATTCGCTTATCAAATACCCCAAAACTTACTAATTTGCTTGTCCTCGAGCAAAGCAAAACACAAGACTACTCTATGAACACACTAACATCAATCTACAACATCAATCAAAACCTCAATAAATAGAATAAGGTTAAGAAGAAAATATCAAGATACCTATAATAGCTTTATTCTCAACCTAAGCCTCATATTCCCCACCACAGATTTCATGTGCAAGTACAAAAGTTATAGCCATCTCATACTTTTATTAATTTAAGCAACCAAGTAATAGATGTTCAATGAAAATCCTGTGAGTTCACAATTCAAATTAGAGAGTCTACCTTAGATGCATACGTGGTGTTTTACTTTCCTCATTAATTTCTTTACTCTTCTTGTGGGCTTTATTACTATCACATTCTTAAAATTTATCTTCTTTTCCATTTTTTTAGAATGTGACCCCCCTAATCTTGGGCTGTATTACCATACACCCCCAAACTTATTTCTTTTTCAATTCATTGGATGTGATTCCCCCAATATACAATGAGTTTTTGCTAGACATTTTCTTATCTCATCTAATGCCTGTCTCACAAGAGTTCCATGAATTCACAAATTCAAATTGAACTAAGCATACTTAATATCCTAAACTAATGCTAAGAATTTAAAGACTTTAAAAGAACTGACTATGTCAATGTGATCAATGTATAAAAGGAATCTGTAGTCAATTAGATAATGACTCAAGTCAGACATGTAAGCAAGAATGATTTCTATTGTTTTCAACATAACCAATTTCAAATATCACATATATATCATTTATTGTGCATGATGACTCTGATCGATGCTCAAAACACATAAAACATACTTTTTTATACAATTATTTATATGAGACTAGACAAAAAAAACACATGAAAAACACAAATATAATATTACTGTCGCATAAGTACTGCAACACACATATAGAGTTTTCAACCAGACACAACTAAACATAAGATAAATGCACCAAAAATAGCTAAAGTACCCCCCCAAACTTGAAAAACACAATGTCATCAATGGGGACTAAACGTATCAAGAAAACTTCCCTAAAAGAATTCAATCAACCAAATCAAAGTCTTCAGCATCACCGCCAACATTAGTGTCATCATCATCGGTATCTGCATCAGAGTCCGTGTCACCAATGTCAGTAGAGTCCTCCTAGTCAGCAGGGGCTTCCTCTTCCTCATCAAGGTCAGCTGCTTGGGTGTGGTCAGCTCCATTGGTAGCCGCAAGTGGAAATATAGGAGGTTGGGGAAGCTGGACTAGAGTGGGGAGCACTGCAAACAAAACAACATGGCACTGCATCAAGTAATCAGCAAGCTGCGCATATTGGACAAAGTATTGAGATATTTGCCCCTTGATTTCTTGCATGTCAGCTCATAAGTCAGACAGCTTCATGGTAGCAGTGGCGGGTGGTTTGGTGGCTAGATGAAAAGAACTGGCTCTAAGAGCAAATGTGCAAGGGCCTGGAGCACCACAGCCGTAGGGAGGGGCCTCTTCTTCAGTAGGGCTGCGATGATGGAGAATCTTGCTGATCATTTCATTTGTAATAGCTGTCTTAGGATTCACAATTTCTTCAAATGAGCTAGATGGAACGCCTGCTTGTAGATATAAGTCATATATCAAGGATGGATGACCAAAGCTACCCTTTCCTGTCATCAATTGGGACATACTAAGTATCAATGCTTCAATTATTTTCCCAACGTCAATTGACAGCCCCTTCTGAATAGCATAATTCAACATAGCCCAATCTCTTGAAACATCCAAAACATGATAAGTTGGCATTAACTTCACTAAAATAAAGTAATGCCATAGTTTACCTTCAAGGGTCAAGCACTTGCTTGGGAAACTGCGAAGTTTGATTCTTGAGATGGTCCATACCGTGCCCGGCTTTGCTATACTCCGAATGATCTCATTGAAATCCACATGATCCTCCATCCTTGAGAAATCATCATCTTCAATGTCAAGGAGCTGATATTAGTGGTTGATTGTAGTTCTATCGAATGAAACTCACTTCCCTCTCACTAAGTTTTTGTAATCTTTTTGCTCGGGCACATTGGCATAAAACTCTCATACAACTGGAACAAGTGCGGCACCAGGTTGTTTGGAAAATTTCTCTCACTGTTGCTCTCTAAGCACAGTAAGATTGTGACGTCGTGGTTCTTGAAAACCCCTCTCTTGGACACACATCCTGAATACAAGTGAAGCTTGGTGGTGTGTTTCGGCTTCCTTACTAACAAAAGTTGGCTTGATTACAGGCTCAACATCCATATTATTTCTCTTTCTAGAGGGACTTATAGCTACTGTCGTCTTTCCTTTAGGAGGCATAATGAGAAGCAGAGCAACAATCCCAAATGAATCCAATTGTGAGCAAACACAATGCAATCGACCCAACACTAGCAACCTTGAACCAAAATAGTGCAATCAACCCACAAACTTAAGCCACCGTGAACAATTTAGCTTGAAAATGCAATGCTAGCCACATGAAGTAATGCAACAAACTCTTCATGAGACAAAGTTGAACTCACAACTTTCACAAAATGTTCTTCAACTTAGAGAAGCTCTCTTATAAAAAAATGGCCATGGAAATCAATAATGCATACACATATCACCATCAAAAGTAAGCCAAATCACTTAGAAGAGGCCTCTTGCTTCCACGTCCACTATTCAATCATTCCAACAAAGGTGCAACCTAAAAACTTCAAATCTTCACCAAAAATCCCCCTGAAAATCAATGCTTTCCACCCCAAGTCATGCACAATGCAAGAATAGAATGGAAGAAGCCCTCAAAAATGCAAAGGCTTACAAGATTTCGTGAAGCTTGCATCCCCATTCTTGAACCCGTTCAAAGAAGAAACTGGAGGAGTGATGGCATGCAAAGAATTTTGAGTGGAGTGCTTAGATGGGAAAGGTATGAAGATTTGATGAAAGCTTTGAGAGGAAAAATTGGAATGGAGAAGGTTTGGAAGGGAAGAAACCTCTTTCGTTTTTCCTAGGGTTGGAGAGGAGAAGGGACGAGAGTTTGAGGTTTTGAAATAAGGAATGGAGCAAACAGTTGGAGTAGGCTATTTTAAAATGTCCAAAGTCTCGCACGTGAGGAAGTTGAGGGCCTTGCTACAGCAGAATGTGAGCTTGCCTCGACAAGCTATTGCTGATTGGTGGCCTTTGCAATGGAGTGATGGGCTTGCCGTGGCAAGCTTTCACTGAATGCGATGGACCTTTCATCATGTGGATAGATTGCCACAGCAGAGAAAATTGCTTGCCTCGGCAAGCTTTTACTGGCAAGTGGTCCTTGCATCTTGTGAAAAGCTTGTCATAGTAGTAAAACAGCTTGCCTCAGCAAGCACTTGCTATCTACTTTGAACTTGCACACTATGAACATCTTGTTGTGGCAATGATAGAGCTTATCTCGCCAAGCTCTTGCTAACAAGTTGCATTTTCACATGTGGTTGCACCTTGTCGCAACAGTGAATTATCTTATCACAGCAAGATATCTCTGACTTCTTTCTACAAAATTTGTATTTCTAGATTGCGCAGTAGTGGATTTCTTTGCCTCGACAATCTCCCTCTAACTGCATTTGTCTCCCTTTGTTGTTGTTTGATCGCTGTGATGCCTATATACTTGTGTCTTACCTGCAAATTCAATCATCAAACTAAAACTAAGTCTACAAGAATTAAATCTATCTAATATGTAATTATCAACTAGCGTGATTCTATCTTTAAAACTCATGCATATCATTAACTAAGGTATAACTAGAACTTTGAAATGCACTAACTATGGATCAAAATTCAAAAAATATGAATAACAGCCATCTAAGGATTAACCTAATGCCATAATAATCAAACAAATGCAAATTAAACAATTAAGAACTTTAGAAACTTGGGTTGCCTACCACGAAGCATTGTATTTAACGTCTAGGCGAGATGACTTCTCTTTTCATAATGTTTTAAGATTAAGGACTTCATTTAATAGCGATTGTAATCCATTTCTGACATATTGCTTCACTCTATGTCCATTGACTTTGAAAATGCTATCGTTTTTTAGATTCTTCAACTTGACAACTCCGTGTGGAAACACCTGATTGACTAAGAGTGGACCAACTCAGTGAGATTGCAATTTTCGAGGAAACAAACCGAAATGTGAGTCATAAAGTAAAACTTCCATTCTAGGCTCAATGCATCATTTGCAAATGAATTCATCATGACACTTCTTTGTCCATTCCTTGTAAATCTTAGCATTCTCATATGCCTCATTTCTTAACTCTTCCAGTTCATTGAGCTGCAACTTCCTCTGCTCTCCTACCTTTTGCAAATCAAAATTCAGATTTTTGATTACCCAATATGCTTTATGCTCCACCTCAACTGGTAAATGGCAGGCTTCCCAAAAATAATTTTATAAGGAATCATTCCGATTGGGGTTTTGAAGGCGGTTCTATAAGACCACAATGCATCATTCAACTTGATAGTTGAATCCTTTCTTGCATTCTTTACCATCCTCTCCAAGATTGCTTTAATTTGACGGTTGCTAACTTCAACTTGCCTAGACGTCTGTGGATGGTAAGGAGTTGTGACTCGGTGTGTAATGTTGTACTTTCTAAGCAGAGCCACAAAGACCTTATTGTAAAAGTAAGTTCCCCTATCACTAATGATGGCACTTGGAGTGCCAAGCCTGGAAAAGATTCCATCTTTCAAAAATCCTAGCATCATATTAGCATCATTAGTCCTAGTGTCCATCACCTTAATCCACTTAGAAACATAATCCATTGTGAGCAAAATGTATAGGTTACCATTCGATGGGGGAAATGGTCCGATGAAATCATTCCCCTATACATCAAATAATTCAACTACAAGATTACCTATAAGCGGCATCTCATCTTGCTTTCCAATGTTCCCAGTTCGCTGACACTTGTCACACATAGCACAGAAGGCATGAGCATCCTTAAAGATAGTTGGCCAATAGAAACCCGACTGAAAAATCTTTAAATAGTTTTCTTCCCTCCAAAATGCCCTCCGCAGCTAAATGTATCGCAATGTCTCAGTATGCTTTGCTGCTCCTCTTTTTGCACACATGGTTTGATAATTTGGTCTGGACATAGTTGTAAAAGGACTAGATATTCTCAAAAATAATGCTTTACCATAGACAACAACTTCATCCGTCCCTGCAAATTCAGCATAGGATTAAACACTCCCTCGACTAAATAATTCACAATATTAGCATAACAAGGTTCACTTCTCTTTATAGAGAACAATTGTTCATCAGGAAAGATCTCATTGATGGGAATGCTCTCCTTGCCTCTCTCTTGCTCGAAATCGATCCCTTCCACCAATCTAGACAAGTGATCTGCCACCACATTCTCACAACCTTTCTTGTCCTTGATTGTTAGGTTAAATTCTTGCAACAATAAGATCCACCTGATCAACTTGACTTGGCGTCCTTCTTTGTAAGTAAGTATCTCAAATTAGCATGATTAGAATAAATAATTACCTTTGAACCAATCAAGTAAGAACAAAATTTTTCCAAGGCAAACACAATTGCAAGTAGTTCTTTTTTAGTATGGAATAATTCAATTGTGATTCATTCAGAGTTCTACTTGCATAATGAATCACATGTGGTAACTTGTCTACCCTTTATCCTAAAATAGCACTGATAGTAAAATCCGATGCATCATACATGAGCTCAAATGGGATAGACCAATCAGGCACTGCTAAGATTAGAGCTAAAGTTAATTTTTCTTTCAAGGTGTTGAAGGCACAAAGGCATTCCTCATCAAAACAGAATGTTATGTCCTTAGCTAACAGGTTACAGAGCGGTCTAGAAATTTTTGAGAAATCCTTTATAAAACATCTGTAAAATCCTGCATGGCCAAGAAAGCTTCTAACTCCCTTAATTGAATTTGAGGGAGGTAGCTTGGCAATCACTTTAATTTTTTCCTTGTCCACTTCAATACCTTTACTAAAAATAATGTGGCCAAGCATGATTCCCTGTTTGACTAAGAAATGACACTTCTCCCAACTTAAAGTCAAATTCATCTTAATGTATCTTTTTAATACCAATCTCAAATTATTAAGGCAATCATCAAATGAATCTCCAAAAATAGAAAAATCATCAATGAATACCTCAATGAACCTTTCAATCATGTCAAAAATTATGGACATCATGCACTTTTGAAAGGTTGGAGGAGCATTGCATAAACTGAAAGGCATCCTCCAATAGGCAAATGTTCCAAATGGGCAAGTGAAGGTAGTCTTTTCTTGATCTTCTAGAGCTATGAGAACTTGCTTGTAACCTAAAATGTCATCCAGAAAATAATAATAAGCATGACTTGCCAGTCTTTTAGGCATTTGATCAATGAAGGATGGAGGAAAATGGTCCTTTCTTGTGGCTGCATTCAGTTTCTTCTAATCAATGCACATTCGCCACCCTATAGTCATTCTCATAAGGACTAATTAATTATTAGCATTCTTAATGACAGAGAGACCAGATTTCTTGGGCACAACATGAACTGGACTTACCCATTTGCTTTTAGAGATTGGGTAGATAATACCTGCATCTAATAGCTTGATAACCTCAGCTCTAACAGCCTTCTTCATGTGCGGGTTCAGTTTCCTTTGTGCATCTTTGAAAGGCTTTGCATCCTCCTCAAGAAGTATTTTATGCATACACACAATGGGTCTAATTCCATTGATATCTACTAATGTCCAACCTACAGCCCCCTTGTGCTCTCTCAAAAAACTTAATAACCTACATTCCTCATCCATAGATAAGTCAGAAGCAATTATAAATGGCAAAGTATTATTTTTGCCAAGAAATACATATTTCAAAGTTTTAGGTAATTGCTTCTAATCTAATTGTGGTGGTGTGACTATTGCATGTTCCAATTCTGGGTTGGCTTGTTTAAGCTCTTCCTAAGAGATCTCCTCGACTTCCACTTGCTTTGCATTGTCAAGTGTCTCCTTCAACTGCATCACCTCTTCATCTTCTTCCAACCCCTCCATAGTGAGCACTAATTCCAACTTGTCATTAGTTTCCTGTTGCACAAAACTAGAGAGAATAAGTGAGTCCAATTCATCTACTTGAAAACAACCACTAGGATCAAAAGGCAATGAAAGAGAACTATAAATTGAAAATTCAACTATTTCATCTAAGACAGTCATTTTTAACTTCTCATTTTGTATGTTAATGATTGTCTTAGTTGTAGCCATGAATGGTCATCCTAGAAGAATGGGTACTTCTCTCTTTAGAATCAATTGCCTTTTCATGTCAAGAACTATAAAATCAGCTGGAATAATCAGTTTATCAATTTGAATAAGAATATCCTCTATAATGCCTCTAGGATATTTCATTAATCGGTCTGTAAGTTGAAGAGACATTGTAGTGGGTTTCAATTCTCCCAAACCAAGTTGTACATAAATAGAATAAGGTCTCAAATTTATGCTTGCTCCAATATCTAACATTGCTTTTACCTTATTTGTTTCTCCTACAATAATGGAGATATTGAAACTACCTAGATCCTTTAGTTTTGGGAGCAGATTTGTTTACAACACTACACTAGCTACTTCTGATACAATTGCCTTTTCATAAGACTCATACTTACACTTCCTTGCACTTAGTTCCTTCAAAAATTTAGTGTAAGTCGGCATATTTTTTATCATATCAAGCAAAGGTCAGTTCACATTCACTTTAAAAAGAATATCGTAAATGTCAAAAAATGACTTATTGAACTTGCTCTGCTTCAACCTTCTTGGAAATGAGACTGGAGGATCATAAGGTGGGGTTGCTTTGTAGTTGACTAGTGGGTCAACTATTGGAAACACCACCTTCTTTGAGTGCACTTCCTCTTCTGCCTTTGTCTTTCCTTTGTCAATTCTTATAGTAACAATGAATTGTCAATTTCCTTGTAAACTTTATTGTTAATTACCTTACCACTTCTAAGCGTAGTGATCACCTTTGCTCACTAGGGCTAGCTGGGTAAGTTCCCCGGTGTGTGGTGGTGGTGCTGTCGTAGGCACCCAAATTTAGAACCTTGCTCCAATCTAATTTTCTGTAGTAGTGTGAGTAAGGGTCG
>JAYJMB010004709.1:0-12715 GCA_036873735.1 Pouteria campechiana | reverse complement strand
CCCCCAATATTTCACTCTCTATCAGAGGATGCTAGAAGAGAAGATCAAGTGTCTACATCCCCCCGCCAATCGATGCATAGACATCAATTTATCCCGATGGTCACGTCTTACATGGCTGAGGGAAGTGCAGCTCCCGCTTCCATAGAAGAGATAATGTGACGATTGGAGCTTACTTGAGACTGAAAATTAGCGGTTAAGAGAGGCATATGCACAACAGAATGCTGGCCAAACCTCCAATCCTAGCTAACCATTCAATATTGCACATCCTCTCAATCTTCCCTCCATGGGAATGATTATGCCGCCAGGGCCGTTCATCTCTAACCCGCCAAGAGGAGATCCCCTTGGACCAGATGCCTCACCCCTTGCCTCTCCAATCGCCTCACCTCGGCCACCCAATATTAATGTTGGTGCACAACCATTTGATGTGAACGTTCCACCACAACCGTTCGATGCAAATGTGCACGCACAACCATATCAGGTGAACCCGGATCCCATGGCGCATTTTAATGAGATGATGAACGATTGGATGGCCCAATGGCAAATAAACTTGCCTTCTCAAGTGCCAAACATTTATTATAGGCCGTATCCGCTAGAAATCGAGAATGAACCCTTCCCACTAGGTTTCCAAATGGTAGACTTTCATACATTTGATGGAACAGACGATCCCTAGCATCATCTCACCCTTTTCAATCTCAAAATGGGAAACTATGTTGTCTATCACAATCTCTGCTTGAGATTATTTGGCTCATCGCTCAAGGGGCTGGCATTCTAGTGGTATTTGACGCTTCCGACAGGGTCAGTCAAGACCTGGAATGACATGCAGAACCTATTTCTGGCAAGGTTCTTTGTCATTAAAAAAGATGTGACATTAGCTAACCTCTTCCTAATGAGGCAAAAGGATGATGAATTGGTAGAGGAATTCATCTCTCGCTGGCAGAAAGAAGCTAGCAAATGCGAAGCAACCTTAATAGAGGAGCAAAGAGTCCACTTATGCCACAATGGCATTAAGATCGACCTCTCAATCCATGTAAATGAGCAGATTGCCACTTTTCGAGACCTGGCCAATGAGGTAAGTCGAAAGGAAGGCCTCCTTTCCCTCTCTGGGAAAGGCAAAGTCTGAGATGATAGGAAAAAAGAAAATATTGCCTTCCGATCCAAAAAGAGCAAATATGAAAGAAGCAAGCAAAACACCTCTGTCAATAACACTAAGACAAAAACTAGTGGTAATGATAGGCAATCAAAGAAAAGGGAGATACCATAGCCAAAATACCAGTACTCTGATGAAGAAGTGGTACCTATCCTATTAGGGCTCATTTAATCAGGCAATATAAGGTTACCAGAACCCCTATTCCCAGCAGAGGTAGATCAGGTGAACCACCCCCTATACTGCCATTACCATCCGGGTATCAATCAGGCAGTGAGGAAAATTATTAACAATTGCATGTATAGTAGGATAATTACACCAAAGAAGGATGCACAGGCAACATCCCACAACATATCAGTAAAAGAAATTCTTGATTTAGCAGTGCTGGAATAGGGATCCGAAGCCAAGAGGCGCGGGAGAGAGTCATGGTTGATGATGAAGTTTGGGATCTTGTCTGTCCAAAACATGTCCCAGAAGTCTTATCAGCGAGATGTAAGGGACGAAAGCGTCAGATCAAATATGCTAAGCAAAAAGAAATGGAAGAGCATCTGAAGGACTTATTTCCATATCCTAAAAGGATACACTGCTGGCTATAATGGTTCCAGCCGTACATTATTGGGGATTACCTCCAGCCTAAGAGGCTTAAACCCTTCTACAGGAATATGGTGGGGAAAAAGAAGGAAAAAGCTTGCCTTGCTCTAGGTTGTCCAGAGCTCTATACCTAAGGGCCATCGTCGTCGTCTTCATTAGCTATGGACGAAGTATGGATGACGTTTTGGGATAATTTTCCAGACTTGGAAACTAAGAATGTCCCAGGCTCTGAGGGGGATAGTACAGTTGAACATCCAATGGTGGCACCTTGTTATCATATTGGCAAAGGAGAAGCCTCCACTAGCCAACTAAATAAGAAGCGAGAACGTTCTCGTAGAAGGCGCGACAGCCAAAGAAAGCACTGACGCCAAGGTTTCACCACATTCAATGCCAGTGACTCACCAGTCATGCACCTCCTCCGCTATGCTGACGAGTGCTGCAGAGAAAATCCAGACCTCGCAAAGATGTATCAAAATTTTCAAAGCTCACTTTCCTTGGAAGTGAAGAAGAACTAGTTTCAAACTCAGGCAATTCAAGGTATCAAAGATTGGGTCCCCTTATAAGATATGTTCCTACTACACTTTCTTTCCAAAAGAAAGGAAGGAATCAGGAAGTCTCTTGTCAATTGCGATCAACATTATGGTGAGAACATGGCTAATTATATGCACAAATGGAGTTATGCTGCTTGGAGCGATCAATAATAGCTTGATCGCCTGGAGGCAGAAGAGATCCATCTTTGTCTAGCAAAAAGGGCCTATTTCCACCATCGAATGCCGTCAAACTTTATAGAGGCATTCGATCAAGCCGAAAAGAAGAAAATGAGAGAAATGGATGACCAGCCAAAGGAACAAGTGTTCATCGAATCGTACATTGCAATGGTCCTTGAATACTTGCACTATATGAGGGCCCCTATTTTAATGGTCATTCCAGAAACTAAGCAAATCCATTACTTAGGATGGCCCATGATGAAGTTATTCAAAGAAAGTTACAAGGCTGCGATCGGACACTTATTCCAGTATCAAGCCCTAGTGCGAATGATGTCGCAAAATGAGGCATATGCAATCAGGGGCTTCCCCTTTTCATTGGCTGGTAATAGCAACGCTCTAAAGTGGATCACAACATTGCCAGCCAAATTGTTTAGGTCTTGGGAAGCATTGTCTGAAGCATTTGTACACAGATTCCATGACGACACCTCTCAGTTCTCTAAAGCACAAGTGTGGGGAATTTATCCTCTGAAAGGGGAACATCTCTATGATTTTGCCTTGAGATTGTGCAAGATTCATCTTTATTGCCCCGTACTATGAGAAGAAAGATGCATAATATGGGAATGTATTATCGCATTAAGAAAAGCCTTCCTATTACCCAAAGAAATGCCTGCTTCATTTCCCGGACTGCTCAAGCTACTAATCCAGGAATCATCAGAACCCATGGAGGTATCTTGCAACATGACTGACTTCATGCCAAATGAAGAGAATGGTCCACAAGAAGCATCTGAGTCACCGGAAACAATGGCCGTATTACGATCTGGGAAGACCACAACTCAGGACAAAGGAAAGGCGCTAATGCAAGAAGAGTAAGTGCCTAGAATTCCTTGTCCCCTTGTTGAAGAAAGGCAAGCTCCAAAACTAACAAAGAAGCCAGATTATGATGTTGTGGATCACTTGCATAGAATTTTGGTGAGACTAAGCATATACAATGCACTTTAGCACTCTAAAGAGTCTTAGCAAGCACTCATAAATGCACTGCTAGATGAGTCTGTCAAGGATCGATACTTGGCGGAGGTCGCAAATACGATTGAATGTGACTAAACCATCAATTTTATAGATGATGACTTATTGCTTGGAAATACAAAGCATAATCGTCCATTGTTTGTAAGCGGCAAGCTATCAGGGGAGAGGATTAACCGCAGTATGCTGGATCTAGGATTTGCGGTAAATATTCTCTCACTCAAAGTACTAAAGCGTATTGGCATGTGCCCATCCATCCTCAAAAGCAGCATCCTGGTGATTCAAGGCTTTAATCAGGAGAGTTAGAGGACTATGGGGACTATCACCTTGAGTCTTGAGATTTAAGGATTTGTCACAAAAGTTGATTGTCATGTCATTAATGCACCAACGTCCTACAATTTGTTACTTGGGAGGCCATGGTTGCATCGATACCAAGTTGTGGCATCCATGGTGCACCAATGCTTTAAGTTTTACCAGGATAGTATAATGAGGCGTATCTCAGCTGACATAAAACCATTCATGATTTCAGAGGCATTCTTCTCAGAGGCTCAATATTATGAGCTAGCACCAAATGAACCGGTGCAGCCAAAAGAATTGGTCAAGCCAACAATAGAGAGAAGGCAACAACCATTCACTGCTAAAAGACAGGGTTCAACATCACAAAGACCCTCATCAGAGGTCGAACCTCAATAGGTAGTCCCATCCCCAGTGATTTCGCCACAAATGGCTTCACACTTCAAAATCGTAACAGGCATTTCACAAGAAGATAAGATGAAACTTAATGAAAGAGCTGGAAGTGCTCCACATAGATGACGATGATGAAGAAAAATCGTCAGTTCAGCATGCACAACCATTGCAGCACCAGAGCATTCCTGCTCCTGTACCAACTCCGCCAAGTCAGAATACATTCAACTGGAAGCCAGCTGCAAATTCCCCAATTCCATAATCTTTCGCCTTTCAGGTTGGGATGTCGATGCCAAAACTGCTTGGAAGAGGATGCGGAGGGTGATCGGCCAGGCCATCAATAGGCTGGGGGCAAGCAATACCTCCACCAGCTAGATTTTACAAGAATCAAGTCACAAACTCTTTGCAAGCTTATATGTCACCACATCTAGCACCAGTTGAAAACACCCAATTCCAGATCAACAACCTAGGCTCAAAGAGGACAACAACTACTCCTCCCACATCGTCACCTTTAGCACCAAGCTACTCTCAAGTAATCTCAAGACCAACGCAGTCTTTGTGTTTTGAGATCAACACCGAAAGCACCAGTTAAGCAAATCAAGAAACATCCTCCAATCTTAGCATCAAGATCAGTAAATGGGAGATCAGAAGAGGAAAATTATAATCTATGTTGGTCGAATACAATCTGCCACTAACCCGATTGGCTGAGTCAGAAATCATTCAGGGCAAAGAACCTGAACCACAATCCCAAGCAGAAAGAGGGAGATTAGTTTTTAAAGAGATGGGCTTGCCCTATGGATAATGTCATACTTCTGATCTTCTAAAAAGGAAGCGCCTATTTGCTGTGAATTTCCAAAAATTCAGCAAGGGATGCAGAAGGATGATCGACCTCCTCGATATTTATCCTGATGAATCTTATATGTCGGTGATAGGTCTGCTCATCCTGGTCTCGATCAAGGGAAAATTAAAAGGTCTCCGGTATCCAGGGGATCAGACAGGCCTTGGTGTGGACGATGATATTGACATGGACAGTGATGAGGAGTACACCTCGGATTGCTCCTGTGTGAGTATCAAGTCGACTATCGATCCCATTATGTGGGACTGCCAGTCAGCTCCTACTGAGTCCAAGACGTCAAAAACGTCGTCTGCCCTAATAATGATTGCACATTGTTACATGGTTTCCACCTCTCACCAGACATCCATAGAAGAGGAAGAATCTGAGTTCGATGAGAATGAATCATAAAGAAACTCAGAGGGACCTGGTAATACAGACAACAAGGAAGTTGTTGATGACCCATCAATTCCCAAATCAGAGTTAGGAACGGCAAGTGAGACTCATCAGTCCGATCATACGCCAGACCCTAATCATTTAAAAGAAGAAGAAGATGATAACTCTGATTCTTCCTTAGAAAAAATAACCTGTGGTGCAGCTCCACCGAGACTAGAAGATGGTGGACAACCAACAATTGATGAGCTTGAAGAGTTCAACTTGGGTACGGATGAAGACAAACAACCTACCTTTATCTCTAAATCTTTGCCGGAACATGAAAAACAACTGCTAATGAGTCTCCTCAGAGAGTTCAAAGATGTCTTTGCATGGACATATTCAGAAATGCCCGGCTTAGATCCGGATATTGCCATGCATTCTTTACATATCTCCCCGAGCAAACGGCCAGTAAAGCAAGCACCGAGAAAGTTTAGACCTAAATTGGAGCAACATATTATTAATGAGGTTAACAAACTACTGAAAGCTAACTTTATCCGAGAAATCAAGTTCCCAAGATGGCTCTCTAGTGTCGTTCCGGTGAAGAAAAATAATGGGCAAATACAAGTTTGTGTCGATTTTCGTAATCTCAATGAAGCTTGTCCAAAAAATGAGTTCCCACTGCCACATATGGAACTCCTCATCGATAGTACATCACTTTATGACACATTCTCATTCATGGATGGTTACTCTAGTTATAACCAGATCAAGATGGCACCAGCAGACGAGGCTTCCACTGCATTTCACACTCCAATGAGGGTCTTTTGCTACAAAGTTATGCCTTTTGGACTAAAGAATGCAGGAGCGACTTACCAAAGGGCTATGCAAGTTATTTTTCATAACATGCTTCATAAACATATTGAATGCTATGTCAATGACTTGGTGGTAAGATCCAATGGCTATGATCAGCACCATCTGGATCTATGCACCGTCTTTGTATGACTCAAGAAAAATAAGCTGCGCATGAACCCACTCAAATGCGCATTTGGAATTGGGTCAGGAAAGTTCTTGGGATTTATTGTCCATCACCAAGGAATCGAGGTGGACCCACAAAAAGCAGAGGCCATCAAAAACATGCCTCCCCCAAGGAACATAAATGACCTAAGGAGCTTGCAAGGAAAGTTATCTTATATCAGAAGATTTGTGGCCAACTTAGCAGGAAGATGTCAGCCATTTCACCGTCTACTAAAAAAGGATGTAGACTTTGTTTGGGATGAAGCTTGCCACAAAGCCTTCGATACCATCAAAGAATTACTCTGCAATCTGCCAGTTTTGGCTGCTCCAACCAAGGGTAAACCGCTTATCTTATACATCTCCATGAGCGAGCAATCGCTGGGGGCATTGCTTGCACAAGAAAATCAAGACAGAAAAGAGCAAGCATTGTATTACCTCAGCCATTGATTGATCGATGCAGAGCACAAATATTCTTTAATAGAAAAAACATGCCTTGCCTTAGTATTTGTAGCCCAAAAGTTAAGGCATTATTTCCTCGCTCGTGAGGTCCGATTAATTTCTAAAGGAGACCCACTCAAGTTCTTAATCACCCGTCCCATGTTATCAGGATGGCTGGCTAAGTGGTCGTTATTGTTGTTAGAATTTGAAATCAACTTTATCCCACAAAAAGCGATGAAAGGACAAGTTCTAGTGGACTTCTTGGCAGCTCATCCAGTCGATGAAGAGGTCATAGTACAAGAAGACTTGCCAGATGAAGAAGTGTTTATTGCATAAGTCAAAACTCCCTGGAAGATGTACTTCGATGGTGCTACCAAAGTTATCGAGGCTGGCGTTGGAATTGTCTTCATCTCACCCCAGAAAGACATTCTTCCATATTCTTTCTACTTTGGAAAGAATTACACCAACAAGTTGTTGGGATGGCTGGCCAAGTGGTCGTTATTATTGTCAGAATTTAACATCACCTTTATTCCATGAATAGCAGTGAAAGGACAACTGCTAGCTGACTTTTTGGTAGCTTATCCAGTCGATGAAGAGGTCGTGGTATAAGAAGACTTGCCAGATGAAAAAGTGTTCATTGCACAAGTCAACACTCTCTGGAAGATGTACTTCGATGTTGCTGCTAAAGTTGTTGGCGCTGGCGTTGGAATCATCTTCATCTCACCCCAGAGAGACATTCTTCCATATTCTTTCTACTTAGGAAAGAATTACACCAACAATGAATCAGAGTATGAGGCATTAGTCCTAGGACTTCAAATGGCCCTCAACTTTGGGATCACGAAACTAGACATCTTTGGTGATTCGGAACTAGTGGTTCGACAATTAACCACTGAATAGGAAGTTCGCCAGCCCAGTTTGCACCGGTATTATGATATTGCTCAAGGGCTATTAGATCAACTTTTTCAAGTTAGCCTTGGGCATATTCCGAGGACTGAAAATACCATTGCTGATGCTCTGGCAAATTTGGCAACCGCTTTAGCCATCACCGAAGGCCAAGCGATCGTTGTCAAAGTCGAGCGAAGAAGCTACATTCCGACTCATATGGAGGAGAAACGACTAAGCGAATAGAATGTGCAGCCTATATGGAACTGATGGCAGAAGACTGGCGAACCCCGTACATCGACTACCTGCAGTATGGGATACTCCCAGAGAATTCACGAGAAAGGTTAGGTCTAAGAAAAAGAGCTGCTCGATATGTGTATTTCAATAATACACTATATCATCGAGCATATGATAGACTTTGGCTCCGTTGTCTTAATGGGGAGGAGATCCAATACGCACTCATGCAAGCGCATTCTAGCGAATGTGGCAGGCATCCATCTGGTCAAAGATTACACAGATGGATCAAATGCTTGGGATATTACTAGCCTACTATGGTCTCAGACTCGTTGCAATTTGCTAAGTCATATCTCCAATGTCAGCTCCATGGGGATATCTGGCACATACCACCATCAGAATTGGTACCTACAAGCATTTCTTGGCCATTTGCATGGTTGCGATTTGATATTATTGGTACAATCAATCCCCCATCTTCCAAGGGACATGCCTATATCCTGGCTGCAACTAATTACTTCTCCAAATAGGTAGAAGCTGACTCAGACAAGAGGGTCAGAGCCAAAGAAGTAATTGACTTTATTAAATTCAAGATTTTGTAACGATATGGTAATCCATGCCAAATTCCATCGAAAAATGGCACTCCGTTCAAGAATGAGGAAATGGAGAGGTTTTGTCGAAGGCAAGGCATCAAACATATATTCCCTGCACCATATCATCCAAAAGGGAATGGACAAGCAGAAGCATTCAACAAGGCAATCCTAAAGATCATGAGAAGAACGACAGATAAGAATAAGCGTCAATGGCATCTCAAATTACTAGAGGCACTTTGGGCTTATCGTACCACCCATCGGACAACAATCAATGCAACCCCCTATTCTTTGGTGTTTGGGGCAGAAGCAGTCTTGCTCTAGGAGGTGTAGTTACCATCGCTTAGAGTCACAACACATTCGGGATTAACAACTGACCAACAAGCCAAGTTGCGGTTCGAAGGGCGGCTTCGAGCCAAACAAAGAATTGAGTTATACCAAGCTCGCATGGTTGAGGCGTACAATCGATCGGTTAAACACCAAGCTTACCGCCCTGGTGATTTAGTTCTCAAATTAAGGACTAAAATAATGGCCGTTGGCAAATTAATTGGCAAATTTGAACCCAAATGGAAAGGCCCTTATGTTGTGCAAGAGGCTTATGCTAATGGTTCATATCAGATTGCAAATAATAATGGTATAGGAGAGTTGCCCATTAGTGGGCATTTCCTAAAGCATTATTATGCATGAGCCAGAAAGGAGCAGATGATGGGGGCATTTGCTCCTCCCTCCATACTCCCTACATATGTTTCTCAAGCAATTCAATTCAAGTGCAAATGTGGAATTACCAAAAAATAAAAGAAAAAAAGAAGGGAAAAACATGTCAAGAGACCAGGTGTTGCAAGAAAATGATGCTAAAACTACACACTCATCAACATAAAAGATTCTCAATCATAGAAGAAGTTTACAAGTGAGTTAAGGAAGTTAAAATAGACTCCTTCAAAAGGCCTAACTGCTTCTCCGCTGGCTTCAAGGCTTGAGCGGCCTTCGGGCTCACAATTGGAGATGACTTCAACTCCTTTAAAGTCTCCTCCATCTCCATCACTGCTTCTTGGGAAGCCGCCACTTCTTCCTTCAAGTGTTTGATGGTCTCCAAACCTTTAGCTTCATCTCTCTCCTTGGAAGCAATAGAGATTCTTGAAAAGATAAATGATGATACAACTGGTGAAGATCCCAAAGGAGGACTTCGAGGTGATCTTTGCTTGCTCTAATATCTGCTCTGAAAGAAGTCAACTCCGCTTGAAGAGATGAAAGGTTCTCCGAAGCCATGTCCGCGACCGATAATTTTTCACTAATCTTAGCCTGTAGATCTGCAAGTTCAACTTCCTTGGCAGCAATATTTTCAGCAGGAAGCCTCGGGATAGCATCCAATTCGGCCTATTCCCACACCTGCTGAAAAGACCCGAGTTGCCTGAAGATGGCTGTCAAACAAGAGATGTCACCGCCTAGCCTTTCTATACCTTCAGCATGGAACAGAAAATGATCTTTTAAGCTCGCGATTGCATCGGGTGAAGAGGCTCTCCGTACTATTCTAGCAAAATCCGATCAAAATGATTGGACTTCATCTTCTAAGTTTTCCTGTTGAACTTTGCTTAACTCCTTTGTTGCCTTGATGCTAGTGTAAGATCACATCTGGAAAAAATCCTCACCAAGTAAAACATGAAAATGTGATGTTGATACTTTGGGCATTTCCCTACGTAACTCATAAGCGCTATAATTAGTTTGCTGCAATGCCTCGGGAGCAGAGGACAAGGCTCCACTTATGGCACGTTCGTCCTCAAGATTAGGAGTAGCCTTGTCTGCTTTTTTCTCAGGAATAGCTATGGAAGCAGTATCCTCAAATGGGATCTCTGCTAAAGTAACCTCCTCTTCAATTGGAGGTCTTGCCAAATGAAGAAGGTGTGGGGACAATGGAGAAAGAGGAGAAGGGATGTCACCAAGCTGACGAACTACCTCATATAAATTGAAGAGATCAGGCGACGATTCTCTCTGGTCTCCTGTAAATGCATGGACATTGTCTAATTGATGGGTATGCATCTCCATAAGAATACTTTCAACAGCGACAGCCTCGGTGTCTTTCCCATAGGACACTTCGCTACCTTCTACCAATCGCTCTGATGGCTCAACGGGTCTGGAAGACGATGGGATAGAAGGAGTTGTCTCGCTAGGAAGTATGCTCCCAGAAAGAGAGTTAGGCACTTTCCGACTTATTGTGGTTTTCTTCCTTCAATCTGTAGTGGAAATCCCTAAAGCAAGCACCCCTTCACCGGCTACCACCTTCTTACTCCTTTTGATGGCTGGGATGTGAATGTCGTCATTAGCTACCTCTTTGCTCTTGATAGTTGGAGCTGGAACCTCCTCATTAGTTGTCATCTCCTTAATGACTAGAGCAGAAGCGTCTTCACTTGCTGTTGCCTTTGTACTATTCTTGACAGCCAGAATCGGAGGGACTGTTCTGTGGCGTGAGATCACACTTTTGGCCACTCTTGAAGGAGGAGCCTCGATCAATCCTTGGCTAATACTTTCCTCCTCAACCTACCTCCCAGCAGCACCATCAGATTCAGTCCTTTTCTTTCGAGACGAGTCTGCTCTTAAAGGAGCTAAAACCCGAGGAACCTTATCACAGAATCATACTGGAGTATAATCTGCCAAGTATCGTTCCAAATGTGCCTCCATGTCAGCCTCTACTTTAGTCATCTCCTCCCTTAAAAGGGGCATGTTAATCGATGCAGTTTGCTCAGCATAATTTGGAGGAATATAAGGAGTCAACTCGAGAATAGCAGGCTCAAGAGTTATTGGCTCCACCTAGATCTTCTTGCCTACGGGGTATATTTGCTCACCATAATCCTACCATCCAATGTGACTACGATCAGTGCGACGAATGTCTTGGCGAGGACAACGTTCATCTAACCATAAAACTTTTTGTGGAAAAGTGGATGGCATCTCAAAATCCATCGCCCTTTGTACTCCCAAGAAGACATTCTCGAGCACATCAAGAATGAAAGAGGATACCAACGGATGATAAGCAAACATACCACAATTAGGGGGCATCGCCCTGCTGATTTTGCCCCCATTGGTGCTATGCCACCAGGCATAGTCCTTGGTCACATGAACTCTCCAGGCCGGGCCAGGCAAGAAAACGTCATAATCTCGAAATGTAGAGGTGAAACGGAACAATAGTGGGTACCACCAAGCTGGACCAACTCCCGTTATACACTCCTCTAGAGATATAAATACAACACGCCCTGGCATTTCTTGGTCATAACCGAATTGCATGGCAAAATGGTTCGGGAAATATGGTTCAACCCAAAACCTTGAGCCTTCTTGAAGAGGAAGCAAGCAAGCTTGCAAAGAGATGATCAACTCATTGATCTTGCCAAAGGTTTCATCCTTGCCTTTCACCTCAAATCCCAAAGGGTTGTTGATCGGAGCAAGTATAAAAATATCTCCTGAGAAAACTTGTGTAGTTTTACTAACCGATCTGTCACTTCATCAAACCGTATGCTCCTGAAAATGGCAGTCGAAAACTTCCCTAATAACAGGCCTTCACCAGGTAATTGGGTTGGCTAGTCGACCCCGTAAATCTAGGGGAAATAAAGTCCTAACCAAGCTATAAAGAAGTGGACTGGAAAGTACGTAGTGCACGAGACTAGCCTAGAACGGTGTAAGACCTTGCCATTCAGCCCTCGATAGATGTCGCATAGTATGCGAGGAGCCATGGACGGTCTCTTACCTCTAGCAAGCTGGAGAGCTGGCATTAAGCATAAAGGGTTAATGCAATGATCATGCACCAATGAAGGACAGATAATAACAGAAAGCCATAGCATAAGGAATAAAACTAATTCTTCCTCTGGGACAATACTACCTAAAAGAGCTTCTTCTGACCAAATAGTCCATTCTGCCCAATTTTCAGGTGCTGACATCCTATATTTTTGAGCATTGGGATTGAAAATCCTTCTAAACAGTTACGCCCAACCAATCCAAGGAAGCTTAGTGCCAGACCGCCTTAACTTTCCCATGATATTCAAGACGTGATGACCTAGGCTGCCTTCTTTGAAATCCTCATTCGACGGAAGGTATAAGTCAAAAGGTTCCGTGATGACAGGCAGCCCACAAACAACATTGAGGTCTCACAATGTGATGCTCATCTCACCACAAGGAAAATGGAAGGAATTGGTCGTTGGAGACCAGAATTGAATGAAGCCACACATGG
>JAYJMB010004707.1:0-12717 GCA_036873735.1 Pouteria campechiana | reverse complement strand
GGTACATATTAGAATTTATTTGGTACGAAGCACTGTAGTATTTGATCAGAATGATTTTAAAATTAAATAATTAAACTATGTTTAGAATATTATGCCATTGCATGATTTGTGATCCCAACCCTTGGGTTTGCTAGGGTTCTCACCTAGGCCCCTCCAAAAATAGGGTAACCCGAGCGCTAGTTGAACCGATATGCGATCTAGACCGTTCAAATTCTTGATCACTAGACAAGGAAATAATTAGACGGTCGTGATTGCCTTTAATCTTGACCTAATGTATAATTTTTGTCTCTCATAATCACGTGTCTCTCATGAAAGCATTTCCGTCCATTTCGTTATTTCGCTGAGATAAAAGGTAAAACGCAATTAGACGTAGAAATAGGAAATTCTGCTACGGAGATGTGCCGTAGCTGTAAAAGTCTAGCCGTTGAAAGCGATGGTTGCCATAAAATGAGATTATATCATGTGAATTGTGAGAATAAAAATGATAAAATATTTATTTTTAAATCAATTTTACTCATATAAATATAATATCATAATTTTTTAAATATCAATTTATTTTAAACATATTGCATGCATCTGATTAAAAATATAAATAATATTATTATGAAACTAATATACAAATAGATGGACGGTTAAATTCTTATCTTTACATGCAAATAATGTTGGATGTAATAGAGAACCAATGGCCATAAATCTTTTTATGAAAACTATAATACACAAAAAAAAATTGGTTAATAAATAGTTTGGATCTTGAATATAGATGATGTAGAGCCCACTTTTTAAATTTAGATCTACCGATATGGTGGAGCGCTGGGCTCCACAAATATTTTTAAAACTGGACCGGTGGCTAACACAATTGATTGAACCGGTCTTTTTTTTGAAAACTTTAAAAAATAAAATAATATATTTTTGAAAAATATAAACCATAGATATTAATCTAAATATATAGATCTTTTATAAAATAATATTATACCTTAATTTATCCTTTTATTTACTAATCGTTTTAAATAAAAAATATCTAACTACTGGAGGGTAAACAGAGCCGGACCGCACCGGCCAATTGCAGTTCACCGTTGAACCGTTCCGGTTTTGAAAACAGTAGCTCCACCTAATCGACTTTCGCCCTGCTCACGGACCGTCCAAGGCGTTGGTTGCTGCATTCGACTGAGAGAAGAATTTAGTGGGAGGTTTTATCCTTTTCGCCGCTGCCGCCAGAACCAAAGGCGGAATAGTGGTGCTGCCGCCAGAACCAAAGGCGGAATAGTGGTGGAGGAGAACGGGTGGGAAGGCTGCTTTACGGCAGGTAAAACAGTTTACCCCTTTCTTTTCTTCTATCTTCTTTAGCTTTCAACAAAATGGAGAAGATTTTGGGGATTACAGTTGGGGATTTGTTGTCTGCATGAGGAAGACAAGTGTAGGGCTCGAACTGCAACCTGAACCCTCCCAAATCAAAGTCGTTGGCGTGGACAGTGAGGCCAAGGCCGAGGATGGCCTCAAACCATGAAGTTTTCAATCTAGTTCCTCCCCCAAAACCCCCTCATGCTCACTGTAATTGGGAATCGAGTTGGAGTATGGAGGGTGAAGCTTGAAATGAAGGGGATTTAAGAAGGGAGAGCTAGAGCACGGCCACTATTTATAAACAAACCATGTGATGCATGAATGCAAAGGGGTGTTGATTAATCCCTTATAAAAATCTATGATTAATGAATTGTTTACTTCCAAATCCCTACCTGTTTCAGTTTGTTTGAGCCATCGAAATCTAATGGAGGAAATGCAGTGGATATGTGTGAAACTAGTTTAAAGTGGAATGAATAATGATTTTTGTTCTTGGAGATATCAAATAGGTGGAAGTGTAATGAATTCCCTTTAGAAATTTATTAAGTGGGCTGTTTTCCCACTTTTTATCAGAAAATGGATTTGAGGAACTCATGTAAATGACTTAGCGTCCATTTAGAATTGGCTCACCATAAACGACCCCCTTAACCTTATTTTTTTTTATTTGTGATGAATCCATTTCATAATTAATGAAATGGGATGTGTAAAACTAGTTTAAGAAACTGGTTGCTTAAGAAATGCACATGCAAAAGGGAATCATGCAAGCTAGTCACTTGTGTTTGCATAGATTTCAATTCGAAACAACTAAACTTATTTTAAAAGTGCTTGTTGAAATGATAATTCGGCTCTATGACCATGGCTAGGTGCTAAAAATGATTAGAATAATATATAAAATACTTAAATGCTATAAGAAAGCTCTAAATAGATTATATCTTACTTAATAGCCTATTAAGATGGTGAGTAGTTCTGTGAAACCATGATTTAACATTAAGAACATATAAACAGAAAACTGAGCATTCAAATGCAATAGGAATTTTTAAATAGGTGCTCAGTAGGCTTAGTTGCTCATTAAGTTTGTCATAAGCGGGACTGTTCACCTGAAACCCCATTCTGGTGTAACTAACAACATTCAAATTAAAGGTTGAATGTGGCAGTGGGGATTTGAGTTGAATGGGATGTGGTGGTTGTGATGATGAGTGAATGGTTATATAAGTTGAAAAGATGGAATCTCTGGAAGTATGGAATTAGTATATTTATGGACCTGTTGAATCTTCCTAGATTGTAGGAATTTCCCATAGCCCTATCCCAATATTTTTCTCAGAGAACTAACATTCTTGTAGAATTGACAAAGGAACACTGATTAGTGCAACGGAATCTATCCCTAGTTTTATTTGTAATCAACAAATTTTTTCAAGACATAGCAAATGACCATAAATTCCAAGAACTATGCCAAGCAGGGGCAAAGGGTCTCATCACAACCATTGATCGGTTTCAACCAGGCAAATTCCATTTGGCATTGGTTTGGTATGCTATTTTCCTCAAGCAGTCATTTTTATTCTTATGCAAATTATGTGTATTCTTTGCCAATCCTTATTCCTTAAGGACCACAGGGTTGGTATTCTATTGCATCAATGGCAGTATCAAAATTTCTATTTCTTTCTTGGAATTGTCTAAGGTTTATCTTCAAGTCTAATATATGCTAATTAATTGCAGCATCTAGTTTAACAAGAAAGCCATTGCCCACATTGTAATCTCTTCCTATCTTTGGGAAGGCGGTAATGAACCACGTGTGAGAGAAAGTGCATACATTCTAGGGGTGCAAATTGAGGCGGGTTAACCCAAACTCAAGATTGATTTGACCTTATTTGGTACTGGGCTTGGATAACCCTTTTGGCGGGTGGGGCAGGTTGAAAATTCTAACCCGAATTAAAATTTGGGTCGAGATGGGCTGATAAGGTAAAAAGTCAACTCAACCTAACTAGTAGTATATTAATAAACATAAAAAAGAGAAAAAGCTACATCTTCCATCTTCCCCTAAATGCTTTATCCCATTTACATTTCATGCTCTAAATTGGCCACACTCTTCTTCATTAGCTACCACCTGCCACCATGAGCAACATCTTCTTGCTACTCAACCCTATTTGCCACTCGTAAACGCCAATGTTGCAAACAGCTACAGCAAGATCTTTCTCCACGCCGATGGCTAACCTAAGATATTCTCTCATTTGGAATTTGATTATGCCGGTGAATCATCTCATTATGATACTATTTTAAATGCTATTTTAAATGATGTGTTAGAAGATAATGATGATATTTTAAAATATTTATACTTTGATTAACTTATATTTTAGAATATTTATACTTTTAAAGTTAATCAAAGTATAAATATTCTAAAATATCATCATTATTTTCTAATACTGCATTTAAAATAGTATCATGATGAGATGATTCACTACACAATTAAATTCAGAATGAGAGAATATCCACAGTTAAGATCATCAAACAGAGAATCAATATACCATGCCAAGAAAAATATAATAAAACAATATTCATGACTTACATAAAGAGTTACTTCTCCGAAGACTCTTTTGCAGAGGACTAGAACTCTTTGAACTTAAAAATTTTCTCCAATGCTCGACAGTACACTTTCACACCTATATATAAATTGGAGAGGTTGGATTTCAAAACATTTCACATCCGGACAAACCATTTCAAATCCATTACAATAATTAATGGACTTCACATAACTTAAAATCCAAAAAGTACAATAATAGAGTTGTTGGCGGGGACAATAATTAGGTTGCTGAGAAGATATAAAGTATTTGAGAAGAGATAATATCGAATAAAATGATAGATATTTTGGTTGGCTTGGAAATAGTCGACTTCAATAAATGAATTGCTTTTTTATTAGCATGAGGACTGCATTTCTTTAGCTGAAGGCACCTCGTCATCTGGAACCTGATTGAAATACAATAGCTCGAATGCCTTAATACGTTATTCATGTTCATCTAGCCATGGGAAATCCTTCTTTATTATTGAGGTGGCAATAGCAATATTTACTTGGTAGCCTCAAATTGGGGAGGACACCTGAGAGTAGACTTGCTAAGTTCTTTAAGGGTTGGCATGAAATCAAGATTTAGCTTAGTTACCCATTTGAGTAAAGCTTCTTGTTTAGCATTCATCTTGGTATTATGAAATCGGCTAATAAGATTATGCTTCAAATTCTCATAGTTGAATTTAGACCACCATTTGGAAATGTGGCTAGAGTCATATATGGGTAAGCTGTTACACCCCCAAACAAATGCAAGTTGTATAACTAAACAGGAATCTAAGTAAGATGGGGAAAATAGATGGGATGTACAAGTGCAGAAAATAGAATGCAATGGAAGCACATAAGCACACACAATAATAAGAATATAAGGATTATAGTGGTTTGACCCCCCTTGGCACCTACTCCACTCTCCAAGGCTTCTCCAATCTTGAGTTTCACTATTATCGTGTGAAATTACACCTTTTTTGGTTTTTAGAGCTAACTAAGAATTTATACACAGCTGATTTTACCAAGCTCACCAACAACTCATACACTATTGGTTTTTCTTTAAGCTCACCAGAAACTCATACACACTAATTTTCAGAGCTTACCAGTAACTCAACAATCTAGTTTCCAAAGCTAACTAGCAACTCCCCCTTTCAAATATAAAAGTTTATGGATAAATTGTCTCTAACTAGGCCTAAGTGTACACAGATATAAGCTCAAATAAAGATAAACATTAAACCTTACTATGCCTTCTTTCTCCTCTGAAATGGTATTGATGTAGCTTTGAAGTTCTGTGAACGTTGAAGCTCCTTTGGAGAGAATGCACTTTGGAGACTTGAGTATCTTGGGATTGATCCTTGTTACACGTACTCAAAGTCTGTTTTTTCTTTATTGGAATTTCTATTTATAAGTTCCGAATCCATTCTAGCCATTAGTTGTTATTTCTGACCACTTTCCAATCGTTTTAAGTTGTGTTTTTAACACTCCACACAAACTGTTTTGTGAATTAGCTTCAGACCATCTGAAATTAAACTTCAGAGCTTCTGAAGGTCGGGTGCTCATTAATTACCATTGTCGCATATAACTTTAGAGCTTCCGAAGCTTTCTTTCAGATCATCTGAACTTCGGCTCTGTTTGAACTTCGTTTCAGCAATGCTCTTCAGACCATTTGAAGTTGGTCTTTCAATCCTCTGAAGTTCCTTTGAACGCTAACATTCCCAACGGCTATATTTTCCCTTCTGTTAGTCATCTTAAGCATCCTTTAAAGACGCTTTGAACATCCTCTAAATCTTTTAATTTCCTTCTGAACATACTTTGAAGCTTTTGCTTCCTTCTAAACATGCTCTGAAGATGTTCTGAAGCTTCGAATGCTGCTTCTTCTCAATGGAACTTCTTCTTTTTCTTTTGAACGTTCTTTTGAGCCTTTTGAACATTCTGAAACCTTCTTTTGAATTCAGAATGCTTTCTTTGAAATTTTTGGACGCCACTTCTGAACGTCTGAAGCTTCCTTCGAAGCTATTGAACGTCCTTTTGAACTTGTTTGCGTCATGTCTAAAGTTTCTTCAGAATCCGGAACTCTCAGCAACATGTCATTAGCTTAATTCAAGTCATTAACAATTTTTGTTAATCATCAAAACTTAACCCTTAGGGTCAACATAAGGATAATTGTGAAACTCAGAAATTTTAAGGTGGAAAACGTAATCCAAGCAAAGTATCCATGGAATATTCTCTTTAATAACGAAATCTAATACTTGGGGAGAAGAGGTTTCATTGATAAAGAAAGGAAGGATGACATGCAAATCTTGAGGAAATATTTCAGGATTAATTCTCCAAAAATCCCAAAACTTATCATCAAACCACATAGGAATTGTTGGATTGGGATTATCCAAGATAAACCCTACCCATCAAGAATGAGAAAAAGAAGAATTTTGGCTCGGATATACTTGAAGCTAGGCTTCTTTATAATCCCACTAGTTATAGGCAAGTTTAAAATGAGAGAGATGAGAAGGAGAAGAAGAAGTAAAGAATTTAATAAGAGCAATGAGATTAGGTAAAAACCACTGGTCTTGTGGAATAAATTTTCAAATAAGTAATCCAATTATAACTTGGTTCTTTTCATTTATGTTCAACAGAAATAGATTGAGTTCCCAATAAAATTCTTTCATAATACTAGGCATTTTTAGCTGCAGAGATATACCATTCATTTTTTGGAAAATATTTTCGATAAATAATTCGGGAAGCATTTTGAGATAGCTTGCATTCTTTATCATTGGAAAATATAATGTCCTTTTGAATATATTTCTTTAATACTTGAAGATCAGAAGGTTCTAAATAAAGCATATATCTTTTACCAAAGGAAGAAATTTAGTAATAGAGGAATAAGAAGTGGGAATAGGGGCTAATGCAGAGGCATTTGGTTGTTCACTGGTTGATTGTTGAGCCCTACAATAATTCTCGAGAGAGGAAGTCAGGGAGAGAATTATGTTCACCATTAATATATTCTATTTGAAAATAAAAAATAGCTAATAATGCTTGCCATCTAACGACGATTTGCTTAGAAGCAATATTTTTAACGTCTTTTTGAATGATATCTTTGGCGGCTTTGCACTCAATATGTAATCTAAATTCTTTATTAATAAGGTTACTTTGAAATTTGTTAACGCAGGTGATTATTGCTAGCATTTCTTTTTTAATAGTTGGATATTTTAATCGTGTGGAATTCCATATACCAGAAGTAAATCTTACTAGTTGCTTATTTTCTTTTTCATCTCTTTGTTTAAGGATTCCTCCATAACCCAGGTCAGGGCATCAGCTTCTACAATTTTATAATAATTAGGATTTGTTGAAGATAAACAAGGTAAAGATTTGACATGAGCTTTAATATTTTTTGCGGCAGTTATGTGTTCTATAGTCCACTTGGCGGATTTTTTCTCAATTTTTTAAATAAAATTTCTCTATCTTTTGCTAAGTCTTTATAAAATTCTACGATATAATTTAAACATCCTAAAAATCTTTACAATTGCTTCTTATCTTTTGTTTCATGAGAAAATTATCTGCAAAAGCAGTAATTCTATTGATAAGATGAATAGTAATGTTTGCAATATTAAGTCTTAAGAAATTAGTAGTTGTTTAAAATAGTTTTAGTTTTCTTTGTGAGAGAACTACCTATTATTTTTAATGGTGGAAATAAAAATAGAGAGGTGTTTCTGGTGTTGGTCAATATTTTGTGAAAAGATTAAAACATCATCAATATTCACAATAAGAAAATTTGAAAAAGAATTAAATATATCATTCATAATTTTCTGAAATATAGACGGAGCATTTTTAAGGCCAAGCGGCATAACATTCCATTCATAATGTCCAAGAGGGACAATAAAAGCATTTTTATAATGATCCTTTTCATCAATAAGAATCTTCCATTAACCTGATTTCATATCAAATTTAGAAAATATTTCAGCATTTACTATCCTATTTAATAAATCTTTTTTATTTGGTAATGGGTATCTCATCCATAATAATACTTTATTGAAAGGCTTATAATTAATTACTAATCTAGGTGCTTGTCTTTCGAGTTCAACAACATTTTCAACATAGAAAGCTGCACAACTCCTTGAAGAAGTACTGGGTCTAATAAATTGTTTTTGTAATAACTTAAAATTTTCTTTGGTATGTATTTTTAATAATCAAGGATTTATTTGAATAGGTCTGACTTTAGTTGGAATATCTGATTCTTCATTAAATGTTGGAATATAAGGTAAAGAGATAATTGTTTTCTATTGTATCTTTATACGAAACAAAGATATCTCATATTGTAATTGACATAAAAATTTGCTTTTATAATCCAAGAATTGTTTTAATTCTATTAATAATGAAGTTTCTGGAGGATCTGTAAATTCAAAATGTATATCTTGTCCATTAGTAGTGGTTTGGATTCCTTTATCAGAAACAACAAAGGGTTTAATTAATTGGATAAAAGGAGTTCCAAGAATAACACCTTGCTTCATATTTTTAATTAAAATAAAAATAGTTTTTATGCAGATTTGGGAATTACATATGTGAGCATTTGATAGTTTATATGAGACTTGCATATTTGATTTATCTGCAGTAGCAATGGAGGAGGTGGTTTTCTCAAAATATTGAAAAGGTACTAGATCTTTATATCTGCCCCTGAATCAACTAAAGCAATATCCTTAAGCATATAATCTCCATAGTTTTTATCAACGATTCTAAAAATTAATTGAAGATACCGTCTTTGGGAAATAATTGTTTTAGTTATATTACAAATATCATAAGAGGTAGAGGGTCCTTCTGATGACTTGTCTTTTATTTCTTTTATAAGCTGAGTAATCTCATTCTGAAATTCATTTTTTGTATTGATTTCTTCTTTATTTTTCTTCTTTAATAGAATTAGCCAATTCTTATGCGTATTTTTGTTGCTTCGAGGCTTTAATTTCTTTTTAAAATTTTTTAATTTCAGCATATAAATCAGACAGAGAAATTGGTTTAGGATTATTCTCTTTTAAATATTTATTTTGATTTTTAATAACTTCAAATAGAATGAGGTTAAAAATTTTGTAATAATTCTTCTTTAGAATTTTCTTCTTTTCTTTTGTGTCAATATTAGATTTAGATAAATTAATTTTTTTTCCATTTGATGGTTGCTTACTACCGGATCTTCTATTTTATTTATAATTTTAAAAAATAGTTGATCAGTAGCAGATAGAACTTGAATAGAATAATATCCAGAAGATGAAGAAGTTTCATGGTCAGCATTATTTGTGGGACACTGACATAAGTTATTATGGCATTGATAAATAGATTTATTAGAGGAAGACTGGTCAGAGGATTCTTAAGAAGAAGAATTTGATTCATCGAAGCTAGTGACGGTAAGATGTTATAATTGTTTAGTAATTTCTACTGATAATTGAAACTTTTCCTTTAGTATCTCTTTGATTTTTTTTTTTTTTTTATGCATTTGGATGTGTAATGGCCTTCTTCATCTCATTTAAAACATTTAATTTCATTTTGTGATTTTCAAAAATATTTCTTGGAATCCTTTTTTGGATATTTTTTCCTTATACGATTTATATCATTTAGAAGGATGATACTCTGGGTGAATTTTTTTTTGTTTAGACTGTGTTTTAGATTTTTTATAAGGTTAGCTTTATAATGTTTAGGCTGGGCTAATGGTTTTTTAGTAAAAGGAATTCGATTTGTGCCGTAATATGAACAAAATTCAAAAAATCTTGGCTTCTAAGAAATTCAGTTTCTTCTACCTTTCGTTGATTACAGAATTCTACAGCAACTGCCCTATTTTTAGCAAATAGTGTTTCCCAAGTATATTTACTACAGGCTAATTTTTTATCATTTTCAGATTTTATTAATGTTTTTATGTTTTGTTCGAATACTAAAGGTAGCCTTTGTAAAAAATTTTCTTTATAAATATCAGATTTACCATCGTTTAATAATAATATATCATTTAGAAATACACATTTGTACCACTAATAATTAGACAACCTTTTACAGTCTAGTTTCTTAATTCTTTTTCAAATAGCAGCTTGATAATCTTCTATCTTATCCATAAAATTATATATAATATTACTAATAAGTGTGTGAAAAGGGTCTGGATCTCCTAATTCCTTTTCTTTAGGAGTAGTTGGAATATCTCACCAGCCCTTCAATTGTCCGGTAAAGCAACATGCTAATATAGAAGCAATGTTTCTTTCTAGAACATTTCTAGCTCTTAAGATAGTGGCATAAATCATCATACTAGAACAAGTATTCCATATTTGATATTTGGATGATCCATCAATATTCCATTCATATACACTATTAGGATTAATATAATTCGCATAATGTTGTTTAGGTTCCTCAAACTGTTGATCCATAGGTGATGGTCCTTCATAATAATTTTTTACTTCATTAAAATACATTCTATTATTCATTAATTCTTCTGGAGGAGTTTCTTTTAATATGGTTTTAATGTATAGCTTATCATCTGTTGATAAATTATGTGAAGTATATAAATTTTTATTTTGATCTTTTGTTTTTCTAATTTTGAAATAAGAGTTTGAAAATTTATAATGCCAGTTGTTGGGGGTATTATAGGAGTATTAGTTGGTTCTGGTAGTGATAGTTTTGGGGTTTTAGCAAATGGAGATAATTCATAATGTTTTCTTGGATTATCTTGTTCATCTTCTTGATTAGATGATTGATTTACAGGTTCTTTTCCTTTATGAGTAAATGATAGTGGTGGAGCTTTGATATTGTTAGATATTTCAACCATTGTTTCATTAGTAAAATTATTTCATTCAATTATCCGAGATAAGTCTCTTATATAGACTGGTAGTTCAGCATATTTTGACACTTTATAAGATTCTTTTATAACTTTTCCATCAATTTCTTTTAATGATCTTCCTGCTCTAAATTTAGGTATAATTGTTTCAGGAGATGGAGACCTTGGTGGATTAGAAGAGGCTTGTGTAGTGTCTATAGTACGCATCATATTTGAAGATACTAATACTTGATTATCATACCATTGGAAGAACCTAATATGTTGTTTTTTAATTTTTATAGTTTTTAGCTATTTTCTCATTATATTTTTTATTTTTTCTGATGAAAATATTTTAAATAACTACTTTCTTCTTTCTTTATTTTCCGGTAACTTCATTTACTAGAATATTAATATCAATAGGATAGTTAGTATTATCTTTTAGAACATGAATATTAAAATCAGATTCAGATGCTTATGGTTGAGGCGATACTTGTAGAGGTATTTTAGCGATGTTTTTATCATTATATATAGGAAATCTATTTGACACAGAAGGACTAGAGGATCCTGAAGATCTAGGAGATTGTTCTTGATTTATGTTTTCAAGAATTATTGGTTTTGGGTTTGGTTTTATAATTAATGGTGTTACCGGTTTGGATTGAATAGTAATAGGTGGCTTAATAGGTATTAAAATCTAAGGTAACATCATCCTCTGTTTCGACAATAGATTGTAAATCAGCAGAACCCTGAACAGGAATACTTGTAGACTGTTCATTTTTAATAGTCCATTCTTAAAGGAGTCTAATATCACTCCATAGAATTTTCTTTGATTCTATAGTTCGATAAATAGGATTAGTTACAAAGTAAGGTGTAGCTCCTTTTTCATGAGAGACTAGAGATTTTGGAATTAATGTTTCCATAGCTTTATAATATATTCTATGTTGAATACATAGAGGTTTTGATCTTTCTACCATATTAAATCCTTCAGATTGTAATAAGAGAGTTAAGATTTCAAGAATATGAGGGTTTATAAGGCATACTGAGAAATTGGGGAACTATTAAAATATATTAGACCATTATGAAGAGATGTCTGAATTATTCCTAGAATAGAATCAGAGAATTTGGTATGTTTGTTATCCCTTAGACACGCTAATACTGAAGTTTTTTGACCAACTCTTACAAGAGGTTGGACTGCAATTTGAATAAGACCAAAATGAAGAAATTTATAATGTTTTTTTTTAATAAAACATCAATAGCTTTTTGTATTTAACAAGGATAATTTATGAGAACCTTCGCTAAATTCTATAGTCATTTCTAATGTTTTAATTCTATATTCACTAATAGAATCAATACTACCTATCTTATATAGTTCTTTTACTGGAACTTTTGAAAATTTCCAATTTTCAATAGATTTTTCGACATTTTCTTAAGTTTGTTCAAAAGCATTTTGAATTTATTTGAGTGACATTTTTCTAATAGCTATACTAACCATTGAGACCTTCTCTTCGTCATCATGAGAACCAGAAGAAGAAGAACCAGATAACATTCTTCTTAAAGCCATTATGAAGTTAGGTTAAAAGATTGATTACGCTTGAGCAAGGCCAACAATTCCTGTGCAATCTTTCACAAACAGGATAACAGGCCAAATTGAAAAACTTTTTTCCAACTTATGGCTAAAAGAAATTTCACTTGGGTTTTTTTTTTTTTAACTTGGCTTTGAGGAAAGATTTCAGGATTGATTCCGCAAAAATCCCAAAACTTATCATGAAATCCCATAGGAATTGTTTGATTGGGATTATCCAAGACAAACCTTATGCACCAGGAATGAGAAAAAGAAGAATTTTACCGCAGAAATACTCTAAGCCAGGTTTCTTTATAATCCTAATATTTATAGGCAAGTTCAAAAAGAGAGAGATGAGGAAGAGGAGAGGAAGTAGAGAATTTAATAAGAGCATTGGGATTAGGTGAAAACCACTGGTCTTGGGGAATAATTTTTTGAATAAGTAATTTTGAGTAAGCAATCCAATCAAAATCTGGTTCTTTCCATTTATCTTCAACAGAAATAGATACACCA
>JAYJMB010004706.1:0-12720 GCA_036873735.1 Pouteria campechiana | reverse complement strand
AGGACACTGAGGTCCTTGAGGGGTGGATGGCGTGAGTGGCATCCCACATCACCTGGGTGAGGGAGGGAGTCCTGGGTCAAGTGTGGGGGCTCGTGGAAGGCGTGAGTGGCATCCCACATCGCCTGGGTGAGGGAGGGAGTTCTGGGTTAAGTGTGGGGGCTCGTGGTAATCGGTCGAGGTGCCTTGACAGGGAGTGGCTGTGTGCGCCCTGGTCGAGGACAAAACCTTGAGGGCAGGGAGTGGCTTGGGGCGCCCTGTACCAAAGAGGACAATACCTTCCGCTGCGTACTTTGGTGTGAGGTCAATGGGGTGTTAGTCCCTAGGGCCTGGTACTGTGATGTTACGAGGGGAGGCGCCTTTTGTGGGACAAAACCGTGTGGGCGTGTGCCCAAAGCGAACAATACCTCGACTGGAGCCCGGGTTGTTACAATAACTCACCTAGACTCATAGGTGCCCAGATCGAAATTGAATCATGATGGCAATACATATCAATGGAATCAGACCATTCTAGATAACATTCAGTCATAATTCATTTACGATGACATGCCAATGCATTATAATATACATTATTCTAATTAGTTTTGGATAAAATTTTTACAATTAAATTTAAAAATTACATTCCAAATCATTATACCATAAAGAAAATATATTCACTTCTTGCCTCCCATACACAACCCACAGTTGGGGTTCTTTACTTGACTTGCTGGCTAAAAAGATAAAATAAGAAGGTATAAGTCCCGGCAACTCAGTAAGTAGGCATGGTTAGAAAATAATAATAATTAAAAAGTTACATGTTCTAGACCAGAACATGAATACAAGATATTAAAGTAGTCACAACATGAATATATACCTAGGAGGCTCAAGTCCTTATCAATTCACTACAATATTCTGTGGCCTTTTGGCGTATACAGTCATAACCATAAGCATGCTCTCTAGGCACCTCACATCATGACATTTCTATAATACCACTAGTTCCAATACAAAGCATGGAATGCTTCACATTCCATACATATACAGAGCCATTCACTTACTACAACAAGGTTCCCACTAATTCCCCATTCACACATGTACCACAATAAGAATAAACATGGGATAATTCTTATCCCCCCCAATCATCATTCTATAGTTTCATATACAATAAACATCAATTAATGTAACATAAAGGGAAATCTGCTTCCCCTATTAAACCAAGCATTCACAAATTGTATCAATTATCAATTTATACACATTGATTGGATGTAACACCCCGCCTAGGGGCCTATGCATTTTACCATTAGGCTACACTTTCCCCATTTATAAGGGAAAATTTTGCCAAAAATCTAGCAGAGTCTACCTCGAATTATGTGGATTTAAGCCTGTACATACATTAATCATTTATAAAACTAAAATTCCAATAATTAAAGCAAAGCCAAAATCACTAAACTAGTTTAACTTACCCACAATCACTATCCACAATAGAAACCCACAACTGCCCAAAACCTGAGTTGCACCGTGATGGTAGATATATTAGAATAACACCAATCCATTTACAAAACCATTATGACATGCAATACCATTCATTATACAACATTGATATCTTTTAACTATAATCATTGATAAATACATGATGCAATTACAATCCTTATTTATCATGCTAGAAGAAAACATCTTCATGACTTGCTCGCCAATCCCAACCCTCAATTAGGAATTCTCTACTTGTCCTTATCAATTCACTATAATACATTATGCCCTTCAGGCGTATACAGTCATAACCATAAGCATGCTCTCTAGGCACCTCACATCATGACATTTCTATAATACCACTAGTTCGAATACAAAGCATGGAATACTTCACATACCATACATATACATAGCCATTCACTTACTACAACAAGGTCCCCACTAATTCCCCATTCACACATGTACCATAACAAGAATAAACATGGGATATTTCTTATCCCTCGCAATCATCATTTTATACTTTCATATACTATAAACATCAATTAATGTAACACAAAGGGATATCTACTTCCCCTATTCAACCAAGCATTCACATACTATATCAATTATCAATTAATACACAATGACGGGAAGTCACACCCCGCCTAGGGGCCTATGCATTTTCCCATTAGCTTACACTTTCCCCAATTCTAAGGAAAAATTCTGCCAAAAATCTGGCAAAGTCTACCCTGAATTATATGGATTTAAGACTCACATTAATCATTTATAAAATTGAAATTCCAATAACTAAAGCAAAGCCAAAATCACTAAACTAGTTCAACTTACCCACACACACTACCCCTAATACAAACCCATAGCTACCTAGAACCTGAGTCGCACCGTGATGCTAGACATACTAGAATAACACTAATCCATTTACAAAACCATTATGACATTCCAATACCATTCATTATACAACATTGATATCTTTTAACTACAATCATTGAAAAATACATGATGGAATTACAATCCTGATTTATCATACTACAAGAAGACATCTTCATGACTTGCTCACCCATCCCAACCCTTAGTTGGGATTCTTTACTTTCCCTCATCGATTCACTACAACACTTTATGCCCTTCAGGCGTAGACTGTCAAAACCATGAGCGTGCTCTCTAGGCACCTTACATCACAACATTTCTATCATACCACTAGTTCCAATACAAATCATGGAATGCTTCACATTCCATATATATATATATAACCATTCACTTATCACAACATGGTCCCCACTAATTCCACATTCACATATTTACCACAATAAGAATAAACATGGGATAATCCTTATCCCTCCCAATCATCATTCTACACTTTCATACACTATGAATATCAATTAATGTAACACAAAGGGTTATTTGCTTCCCCTATTCAACCAAGCATTCACATATTGTATTAATTATCAATTTATACAAAATGATGGTATGTCACACCCCGCTTAGGGACCTATGAGTTTTCCCATTAGGCTACACTTTTCCCATTTCTAAGGAAAAATTCTACCAAAAATCCGGTAGATTCTACCCTGAATTATATGGATTTAAGCCTATCCATACATTAATCATTTATTAAACAAAAATTCTAATAGCTAAAGCAAAGCCAAAATCAGCAAACTAAATCAACTTACCCACACACACTACCCATAATACAAACCCACAGTTGCCTAGAACTTGAGTCACACTGTGATGGTAGACATATTGGAATAACACCAATCCATTTACAAAGCCATTATGACATGTAATATCATTCATTATACAACATTGATATCTTTTAACTACAATCATTGATAAATACATGATGGAATTACAATTTTAATTTATCATACTACAAGAAGACATCTTCATGACTTGTTCACCCATCCTAACCCTCAATTGGGATTCTTTACTTATCCTCATTGATTCACTACAATACTTTATGCCCTTCAGGCATATGTAGTCATAACCATAAGCGTGCTCTCTAGGCACCTCACATCACAACATTTCTATCATACCACTAGTTCAAATACAAACCGTGGAATGCTTCACACTCCATACATATACATAGCCATAAAGGTCCCCCTAATTCATCCCTCCTAGTCGTTATTTTATACATTCATATACTATAAAAATCAATTAGTGTAACACAAAGGAATATCTGCTTCCCCTATTCAACCAAGCATTCATATATTATATCAATTATCAATTAATACACAATGACGGGACATCCTGCATCATACTTGTTTAGACACCCATATGCAAGAATATGTATTATTATACACAAAAATGTGGGATACTTCTGTCCCCAACAATGACATATATTACAAACAAACTCCAATTAAATCAATTCATGGGATACTCTCTATCCCTAATTTTCATATATTCACAAAATCAAATAAACATCAATATTTAGTAAATCACAGGATATCCACTATCCCCACCCATACATATATGCCTAGATACAACCAAATGGGATAAGCAATATCCCAATCCACTCATACATTCAACCAAGAAAGAGTCTACTTGATGGTCTATGTAATAGATAGCTTAAGAGGGGAGGAGTGAATTGAGCACATAAAAATTATGGCCAAATAAAATTTAATGAGCTAAGCAGAAGTTGTAATGCAGCACGTATGCAATTTTCATGCCTATTCATTTGGTCATAATGACCGGTTCACTTCTCAATTCAACTTCTTTTAGCTATACTTATTTCAGATAAGTAGTTGCGTGTGAGTGATATGTGAAATCTGAAGATGAGACAACTATATGCAAAGTAAAACAATCAATTAGACAATATACATAATAATTTTTATAGTGGTTCGGCAACCCTGTCCCTACATCCAATCTTCTAAGAACACATACTCATTATGCCTTAGGTTCCACTATATACCACATAATGAAAATACAAAAGTTCTCCCAGCACTTCTTCTAAATTCCAGCTCTAAGGGGCGTAAACAATGTCCCCAACATTCTTTTGAGTTCTAGCTCTAAGGGGTATAAACATAGTGCTCTCAGCACTCTTCTGGTTTCACGAGTTCACCAGGAACTCACTAGTTTTGAAGATCACTAGCAAACTTGTTGGTTTTCCAGAGCTCACCAACAACTCATACAATGTTTCCTTGAGCTCACTACAAACACACATAGCTGGTTAACAACACTCATTTTACACATTACATTGCCTCTTTTACTATGCTGATTTGTACAAAATGTAAGCTCATGTAAAATGATATCTCATTGAAGAACATTAGATATCAATATTCCAGTTATATGATTAAGGTAGAACTTTTAGGCTCATTGTCTATTAGTGCAATGGAGACTGATTATCTAGGAGGGAAGCATTGTCTGATCAAGAGAAAGATTACTCATTTAAGCTCTATTCTTATTTTTCTCTTAGCTTCCTTAACCTTCTTCATTGATACTGTACTACCTTTATATTACTTTAGAATTTTTGTCCATTGGATGTAGTTGGCTTTCTTTGAATGTTGAAGACCATTTTGATTTCTCCCATTGAAAGGCTATCTTCTTGATAAACTCATGTTAGCTAGAAAGCCTGCTGTGCCATCCTTGAAGAAGGTGCCTTTCTAGTTTTGGCAAACACTAGATAAAGACTTTCTATATGACTGACTCTTTCATTATTTTGGAAGGACGCTCATTAAGCCTAAAGGGATGCAGCCTCTGAAGTTTACAACCTTTGTTAGAGTGAAGACTACTTTCCTTTGAATTTCTTTCCTTCTTTAATTAGGCTCAATTTATCCAGTTTGTTTAAAAAGTCTTCTTCGAATGAAAGTTTGACCAGAGAGTGCAGTTAGCAATTTCTGGTATAAGTAGCTTCTACTCGTCATTATATGCCATGGAGATTCAGCTAATGTTTGCTTGATCAAGTCTTAGATAGTCTCTTATAAGTAATAGACAAATTGGCTCTGAGTAGATCCGTATAATAGACAACTTCAACTTTATAACTTTATCTGAGATTGTTGCAGCAGTTTACTTCATCTTCTAGTTTGTCTATTGTAAGTGACAAATGAATTGTAGAAGCATAGATGATGTTCTTCTTTTTACTATTTATTAGATAAAGTTTCCTTTCACTAAACGAAGTAGCTTTATCTATCAATTTGTCTGTTGTAAGTAATAAATGACTCTTCTTGGTGCAGACAAGGCTCCTTCTTGGCTGATGAAATTACTTTATCTATCTTTTGTCTATTAAGATCTACAGATGAAGTCGCAGGGTTCTGATGAAGTCTTTCACATACTTTGTTTGTTGGTTTGTCAATCATAAGTGATGGGCGAAGTTATAACATGCAGATGAATCCTTTCTTTAGCGGTTCGTCTGATAGTTTGTCTGTTAAAAGTAACAGATGAATCATGGAGGCACTTATGAATCGCTTGTTTAGCGGTCATCTGATGTTTTATCTACTGCAAGTGCAAACAAACTTGTAGATAAAGAGGGCAGATAAAGTTGTTCTTCTGTAACTACTGTGCCGCTTCTACTTCATCTTCTTTATCTTCTATAGAGGATTGCAAACAAGTTCCTTGATCTTTTTTAGTTTTAGATAGACTTTATATGAGACACGAATGCTTGAATAATTTAACTCCATTTTAGCCCTTCATTTATCTAAGTTTAGCTCCATTTCATCTTTGCTTTTGTAAACTAAATTTGTCTTTGTGTTATAGATAGATGTTGAATATAAGTAGTTTATATGTCTTGTCTGTGGAATGATTTGTCTGAATCTTTCTTAGGTAGATACTCTCTAATGTAAACTTTATTTGTAGGAGATATATTTGATCACTCATTAAGGCTTGAATGTCATGGCTATAGATATACTTTATGACTTCTTTTCAAAGTTTTAGTGTCATTCTTTTCTAAGCATTCTTGTCTTCTATCAATCAGTAGATTTTGCTTGCTGATGTAATCTCTATGTACATTGTCCACTCCATTTGAGTTGTTCCCCGTATGTTTATATCTATTTTTGAAATCCTTGGGAGCACAACTATTAGTACCACAAATGTTCACTCATATATTATTGCTTATTATCAAAACTTGGCTGTTTGCCATATGCACCATTTGGTTCAACATTGTCCCCCCTTTTGATGATGATAAAACATTTGAGTGAAATACCTTTTGAGAGAGTAAAAATATTCATAAGCGCAAATGCACATGAATTTTTTGCATGGATAAATGTATTATGGCTTGCCTTGACTTAGTGCACAGTTTTTAGTTTATCTCTTATGGCTCGGCTCCCTCTGAGTAGGTACTATAGTTTTTACTCTATACTATTCTATTTTCTATTTCATTTCCACTCAATCTGCACTATATTTCTTCCCCTTTTTGTCATAATCAAAAAGATAAATACATCAATGATGATAACCAAAAATAATTTAGCCAAAAATAATTTCATTAATGAAACATACATTATATGACAAAATACATCAGTGTCCTCAAATCGGAGCACAATTTTGAAATGACTTCATTTATCTAATGGGAGCTTCTCATTAAGAGTCTTTCGGATATGAGGAAAAAGTTTAATTTGCCTAATATAATCAGGATCCATTAGTATTGGATGAGGAAGAGGTAGTCTTTGAGCTTGTGCTTCCTTGTTGGTAGTTGTCCACCTCTCATAAAGGGTATGGGTCAGCATGAGGGGATCTAGAGATATTTTAGGATGGACAATGAGTTTGATGACTGCTCGATAGTTGTCATCTAATAGCTCTAGATATGGAAGAGGCTTGCCATGACAAATTGTTGCAGTATTGGAACTTGTTCAATATATTAAAGTGGCATATGTCATGGAGATTGATTTGGGGGGAAGAGATGTAGATTCAACTCTATGAGTATTGCTTGTTGAGGGCCTGGAGGCTGAAGCTTTGATCCTTGCCGCAGGTTCAACACTAGAGGAAGGTTAATGTGTGGTAAAAGGAAATGAGAGGGAAAGTGTTGTAGAAGGAGATGGTTCAACAGATGGAGTAGGTGTTGTAGAAGTAGATGGTTCAATAGAAGGAGTAGTATTTGGTGATAGTTTGGAGAATTCATTTAGTAACTTATGAATGATTTTATCTCCATCTGGAAGAGGTTTGAGTTTGAAAGTTTTGGCTGGACCCTTACAATGCTGTCAAGATAATCTCAATCTTCAAAGTTTGGAAAAGAAAGATCAAAAAGAGTGAAGGATTTATTTTGTGATTGAAGAGTGAAGGAAACCATTTAGTTTATTAATTATCTATGTTCAATTTCTTCTAAGGTCATTTTTAATTTTCAATTTTTAGGAATTGAAGAATTGTGTTGTGGGAATTTGGGGTGCTAGAATTCATATGTTTTAGATGAGGAGGGCATGACTTCTAGTGGAGTGGATTGACTGATGTTTGAAGGAGAGATTGGTGATTGAGAGGTGATTGGAGATGGTTAGGAGGATTTTGAAGTTTGAACAAGTTTCAATGAGGTGAATTGATTGATGGCCTGTGGAATTGAAGAGAGATTTTCTTGGGATGAATGTTTCTTTGAGATGGATTTTAAAGATTTAAAGATCTTACTTATTGAAATTGTTGACTCAGATATAGAAGACACAGAGTTAGATTTTAGTGGAGGATCTGTGGTAATGTGATGAGTGGGAGATGGAGATTTGTGAGATATGTGATGTGCCAAGAATGGAGCAAGAGAGAAGTAAGGTGATTGATGAGATGAGATAGAAGAGGAGTGAACTGAATGATGAGATGGAGAGGCTGAGTAAATGTTTCTAACTGGTGAGACAAGAGTTAGCTTCTTTTTGACCTTTGATAGATTCCATTAAAGAGAACAGGGTATCCATCTTTTTAGCCAATGAATCCATTCTGATGGTCATAGATGCAACAAACATTTCAATATTTTGAACTCTGCTCTCAAGATTTTATGGAATGTGTTGGGTAGGTGGAGATGGATGAACAGGTCTGGACGAAGATGGAATTGGACTATGGTGTGGCGAAGGTTCTGCTGCAGCTATTGCTTCTCTTTCTAGTGCTATTGTTTCTGCTGCTGTAGTAGTTGAAGGGGTTTCCTCCCTTTGTTTCTAGATAAATTAAAACCTTTCTTCTTCTTCTTCTTATTCTTCTTCTTCTTCTCTCACTCTTTCTGTTGTGTCTGTTTGCTCATGTTCCTCATTTCTTACTTCTTCCTTCTCTTCCTCTTCTTCTTCTTCTTCTCTAACCCTTTTGGTTTTCTAACCCCTCTAGCTTTCTTGGTGGCTGTACCGCTTGATGGTATGGATATTCCCATCCTCTTCAGTCTTACTTCATCAAATATGTCTGAAATTTTGAATACCTTTGGAACTTCATAAGATAAATCCACCTTTACCTTTCTCAATGTTTAAGTCATTGCCATTTCATAAGATAGAGGATGTCTTCTGATGATTTGACTTGATAGAGGTGTTTAAACATTAATTTGGCAAGATCCAACCTCTTCTTATATTTCAATGCCCAGAGAATCTTTGCCTCTTTCTGAAAAACATTATCCCTACTTCTAACATTGGGATGAATGTTGTTGTTTAGGATAAGGTGAGCAAGCCTTAGATTTACATCTAGATGGTTGGGATTTAGATTCTTTATATTGTCACCAATAGGCATCCCTATCAGTTGTGAGAATAACTCTCTTCTAGGTTCTAGCCATTCAAATCATTGTCTTTCAACCCAAGGAAGATTCAAACATTCTCTAATACTTTTAGGAGATAAATATATCTCCTTGTCTCCAATCCATGATTTCTTAAGCTTAGGGTAATAATTGCAGAGGAGTATTTTCACCATTCTAGGATAGCTTTCGTCTCTGCAACTCATATGATTTTTCCATCCTTGAAAGCTTATCCAATCACAGCTTTCCAGCTTCATCTTTTCAAAGATTTCAAAATCAATGGCTTTACCCTTTACTACATTCTATTAACATATTTATTCATGTATTTTTGGTAACTTTGTTCATCATTTCTAAAAGTTACCTCAAGAAATTTGTTTTCTCGCACTTTGATTTTTTGAGATGCATGCAGTTCCTCTAACTCCTCTCTATTCCTTTTTCTTTTGGATGTGGATGCTAGAGTCATCTCTATAGTTCTTGAATCTACCATCTTTGTTAGTTGAGGCTTTAGGGTTTGGATGTGGAGGAGCTTGGGGGTTCTTGGCAGTGAGATGAGCCAAATAAAATGGCACCAAGAAGATGAGGAGTGGAGAGGGAAATAGTGGGGATTTGAATAGCCTTTTTTTGAGGAGGAACTCTATTGCTTATAGTGAATTAGAGAGCTATGTCTATGATAAGGTTAAATGAGGGATTTCTATGATCAAACCTTGAGGACTTCAAATGAATTAGGTGGCTTCAGATAATCCTACAGACAAAGTGGTGACTTTTTCTATGGGCTGATATAAGATAATGAGATTTTTCAATTTATTTTTGATCTAAGATAAGCATGATTGTTTGGGAGTATGATATTGATTCACTTATGATTAAGAGATTTTAATTTATAAATATTTGAGTGACTAATTTCTTGGATTTAATCATGCATATAAGTTGAGCAATAAAGAGTATATAATTTGGAGCATACATAAATGATTCAGAATGATATACTTTCAGCTATGTAGACAATTCAATGTGCTTAGTATTCAAGTTGATATACTATTAATTTTCAAATAATCAAAGCTCTAAATCAAGTAAAAATTTCTTGAAAGTTTGAGATTTTAGATTAGATGGTTACGTCATTGTCCTGAATATTGAAAAATGCTTACTTGATTGTCTTCAGCTCCTCTGGATTTCTTATAATTTGATTCTTTTGATTTCTCTTGTTTCTTCAGCTCCTGCATAGAGTCAATTGCTTAGATCCTCTTAGACCTCATTAGCTTTTACCTATAATTTCTCATGTATTTTTAACAAAGCTACATGTGGATATTTTATCAAACTAAATGGGACACAAGAATTTCAAATTTTTAGAATCTATAGCAGGTATCATTAATGCATAAAATTTTGCAAATAACTTATCCCTGAGCAGGAATGTTATGGAACAATTTGACCATGGGAATCTTCTCACAAGTTAAGTTTCGAAAGTTAAAATTAGCTTGTGAAGCCTACACCGATACCACTTGTTGGTCCCAGGTAATAGATAGCTCAAGAGGGGAGGGGTGAATTGAGCCTATACAAAGTATGGCCAAATAAAAATTAATGTGCTAAGCAAAAATTGTAATGTAACACATATGCAATTTCCATGTATGTTTTTTTCATTATAGTGATTGCTTCACTTCCAAATTCAACTTCTCTTAGCTATACTTATTTCACATAAGTAATTATGTGCAGTGCTATGTGAAATCTAACGATGAGACAATTATATGCAAAGTAAAACAATCAAGCAGACAATACACACAATAATTTGTATAGTGGTTCAAGAACCCCATCCCTGCATCTACTCTTCCAAAAACACATACTCATTATGCCTTGGGTTCTACTATATCCCATATAATGGAAATACAAAAGTGCTCCGAGCACTTCTTCTAAAATCCAGCTCTAGAGGGCATAAACAATGTTCCTAACACTCTTTTGGATTCAAGCTCCAAGGGGCATAAACATAGTGCTCCCAGTACACTTCTGGTTTCATGAGTTCACCCAAAAACTCACTGGTTTTGAAGATTGCTAGTAAACTTGTTGGGTTTTAGAGCTCACCAACAAATCATACAATGTGGTTGTCTTGAGCTCACTACAAACTCACATAGTTGGTTAACAACACTCATTTTACAAATTACATTGCCTCTTTTATTAGACTGATTTGTACAGAGTTTAAGCCCATGTAAAATGATATCTCGTTGAAGCACATTAGATATCAATATTCCAGATATATGATTAAGATAGAACTTTTAGGCTCATTGTCTATCAGCGTAATGAAGATTGATTATCTAGAAGGAAGCATTACCTAATTGAGAGAGAGATTACTCATTTAAGCTCTAATCTTATTTTTCTCTTAGCTTCCTCAACTTTCTTCATTGGCACTACACTACCTTTATATTTCTTTAGAATTTTTGTCCATTAGAGGTAGTTGGCTTTTTTTGAATGTTAAAGACTTTTCTAATTTCCCGCATTGAAAAACTGTCTTCTTGATAAACTTGTTTTAGTTGGAAAGTTTGCAGCACTGTCCTTGAAGAAGATGCCTTTTCGGTTTTGGCAAACATCGGATAAAGAATTTTCCGCATGACTGACTCTTTCATTATTTTGGAAGGACGCTAATTAAGCCTGAAGGGACACAACCTCTGAAGTTTACAAACTTTTTCAAAGTGAAGACTGCTTTCTTTTGAATTTCTTTTCTTCTTCAGCCAAGCTCATCCAATTTGTTTAACAGAGTCTAGTTTGAATGAAAATTTGACCGGAGAGTGTAGTCAACAATGTCTGGTACAAGTAGCTTCTACTCATCATGATATGCCATAGAGATTCAGCCAATGTTTGTCTAAGGACTTTGTCTAATCAAGTCCTATATTGTGTCTTATAAGTAATAAATAAATTAGCTTTGAGTAGATTTGTATAATAGACAACTTTGTATTTAAAAATTTATCTGAGATCATTGGAGCATTTTACTTCATCTTCTAATTTGTTTATTGTAAGTGACAAATGAATTGTAGAAGTGCAGACAAAGTTCTTTTTTTTACTATTCACAATCAAAGTTTCATTTCACTAGATGAAGTAGCTTTATCTATCGGTTTGTTTGTTGTAAGTAATAGATGACTCTTGTTGATGTAGACAAGGCTTCTTCACAGTAGACAAAATTTCTTTCATCAGATGAAGTTTTCTTTCACCAGACAAAGTAGCTTTATCTGTCTGTTTGTCTATTATAAGTAATAGATGACTCTTTTGGCATGGACAAGGTCCCAACTTAGCAGACGAAATGACTATCTATTTTTTGTCTATTAAGATTTGCAGATGAAGTTGCAAGCCGCTGACAAAGTCTTTAACATAGTTTGTCTGTTGGTTTATCTATCGTAAGTGATAGACGAAGTTACAATGTGCAAACAAATCCTTTCTTTAGTTCGTCTAATGATTTATATGTTAAAAGTAATAGATGAATCATTGAAGCATAGACGAATCGATTCTTCAGTGGTTGTCTGATGGTTTGTCTGTTGCAAGTGGCAGACAAACTTGCAAATAAAGATGGCAGATAAAGTTGTTCTTCTATAACTTTAGTGCCGCTTCTACTTTGTCTTTTGTAGAGGATTGCAGACAGTTGATGAGAATGCAAAATGTCATATTTTATTCTCCTAATACTTCATCTTTTGCACCTATTTGATTCCTAAATA
>JAYJMB010004705.1:0-12720 GCA_036873735.1 Pouteria campechiana | reverse complement strand
CTTGAAGGATTTGGGGGAAGAAAACAGAAAATAATAAATGATAATTATGTGTTAATGCCACATTACCTTGATGACATATACCTAACTTGCATTTATACTTTGGTGGCAAAATAATTTGAGTTTGAATTGCATAAATATGTACCTTGGTGGCAAAGGTATTTGGTTTTGACATAATACCGGTGAGATGTAAACATGAAATGCCTGGATTGCCCAAACATGACATGATATGGCCATGCTTGGATTTGCACCGACATGATAAGATATGGTCATGCCTGGACAGCCCAAACACAATCTAAACATGACAGTGCCACTTGGTGGTATGAATTTGATAAGAACATGATAGTGTCTGTGTGGCACGAGTGATATGAATATGATAGTGCCTCTTGGTGGTTCGACTTTGATACGACCATGATAGTGCCTACGTGGCACAGATATAGCATAACCATGATGGTGCTTGCGTGGCATAAACATATGTGAATATGTGTGACAAGATTGTAATGATGGCATGGACGCAATGGTGGCATGGATGTCACTCAATACCCATAAGATACACGATACACATAAAAATTGGGTGGTGAGGTCTTGTAACCACTATACCTGATTCCCTTAGTAGATGAGAATGGAGAACCTGAAATCCCTATGTTGCAATGATGGCAAGGTACCATAGGGAGCAACAATAGTACTATCATGGATGCAACAACATTAGTAGTTGGGGTTACAAGGAAGAACCAATTACACACCGAAGAGGGAACAGGGAGGTATCTTACAATTGATAAATTCTAGATGAAAATGTATATGTACAAATGATGAGGCCTCTTATAGTCATGGTCTAGAAATGATGCATGTGAATGAATGGGGATCCCTTGTTGATAAGGCTAGTTTTGGTAATGACATCATAGTGATGATGTGTGAGAGTGAAAATGTTATAAGGATAAGGCTAGTCTGGTAATGATGTAATGATGATATATGCGCGTGGATGAGTATTGAATATGGGCATGGGCATGTACATCCTGGTTATAGGGATGTGAGGCTGGATATAAACCTGGGTTATGAGTGCATATGCATCATGAGTATATGAACAATGTTGCATTGTCATAAATTTTTACATATCTTGGAATCATATGTATATTGTGTTAGTTCTCATAGGATGGCTATACCCAAAAGAGGAGGGGTGAATTGGGTTTATAAAAAATTCTTGCTTGTCCCCTATAAGATTACTTCTCTACTTTTCGTGCTTGTATGTCATGCAATATGAGATAAATAATAAAGCAGTAATGTGCAATGAAAGTAAAGCAAGTAAAGCAATCACATAAATAAACAAGCATACATAAATAATATAATTTTTATAGTGGTTTGGGAACCTTGTCCCTACATCCACTCTTCCAAGAGCACACACTTATCGTGCCTTGGGTTCCACTATATCCCATATAATGAAAATACAATAGTGCTCCTAGCACTCTTCTAAATTCCAACTCTAGGGGGCATAAACAAGTGTTCCCAATACTATTTTGGATTCCAGCTTCAAGGGGCATAAACATAGTGCTCCCAGTACTGTTTTGGTTTTCACGACCTCACCAGGAAACTCACTAGTTTCGAAAATCACTAGCAAACTTGTTGGCTTTCTAGAGATCACTAACAACTCTTTGGTTTTCATATTAACCAGAAAACTAATACACTTTTACAAAGTATTACAATGAAGCATAGAGGAATATGTGATCCTTTAGCAGCTTTATATAATATAGAAATATCTTCCTAGATTGTAGAGATAATGGCCATAATGATCTGAAGGTTAAAGCTCATTAAAGATAACTGAAGGTTAAGCTCGTGGCCATGGGTGGAAGGATTTGCATAAGAATTAACTCATTTGAAAAGTATTCCTTCACTACCTTGAATCATCTCACCTCTTCTCCTTAAATGGTTTTCTTGAAAACTTGACTGTTGGAGGAAGATGATCTTCATTAAATGCAGAGATGAAAGAAGATGAGCAGGCAATAAATGTAGAAGACCATTCTGATAATCTCCCATTTGAAAATGCTATTTTCTAATTAATTCTCATATACTTAGAGCTGTTCTGCAGTGCCAACCTTGACATGGAAGAAGGTGAATAGTTGGTTCAGGCAACTGACAAATGAGGAGATACTGCAGCCCTAACTTGATTCACAATTTTGGAAAGAAGACAACAAATTCTGATAAATTCAGTTGTGCTACTTTAACCAATGCTTTATTGCATTTTTCTGAAGTTAATATCAAACAAAGTCTCTTTTTAGCTAGACAGACTCTCTTCATCTCCTACTTTGTCCATAGTTGATTCCAAACGAAGTTAGGCTTCTTCATTTTTAGACAAATGTATTTTGCTCTCTGAACTTCTTCTTCCATCTCTGCCTTTTCATTATCTATTCGGATAGGATGAGATTTTGAATAGAGTATTCAGATTGACATCTTTGAGTATATTTTGAAATCTCTATAACTTAAACTTTCTGAAATGTGGTAGATAGTTAGAACAAATATCTATAGTCCTATAGTTGAAAATTTGAATGGGTTCTTGATGTTTGATTCTTATTTAGCACTTAGAATCTTCAAGCATTTTCTTCTCTATCACTAGATTATCTACTTTTACAATCCCGAAAGGTTATGGACCACTTGAAAGAATATTGTTGCAATAGAACTGTTGTAGAGTATTAAATTTTTGATATTTAAAAAATAGCAAATTTTCACTGTAGCAAGTTATTGTAGCATGTTACTGTAGCAAATCACTATAGCATCACTTTGTCTGAAGTAAGTATCAGACGACTATCTTTGTCTGTTCGTATTAAAGCAGAGTTACTATAGTATCGTTATTGTAGCAGATCGCTCTAGTACCACTTTGTCTGTTAATTTGTCAAATAAATAGGTTTGTTTGTTGGTACTATAGCACTGTTACTGTAGCAAATTACTATAGCAGATCACTATAGTAGCGCTTTGTTTATAAGTAATTCTACTTCATCAATTATTGTAGCAATTCCACTTTATCTTTTACTATAGTCATTCCACTTTGTCTATCACTATTGCAATTCCACTTCATCTGCCACTATAGCAGTGTTGTAGCATTTCCTGTAGCAAAAGTAATATAGCAAAATTACTGTAGCAGCGGACATGTACTTGAAAATTTATGCACTTTTGCCACATTTTTAGCTTAACATTTTTCATTATATTTTCCATTATAAATCATAATATAATTATCCATATAAAATTTGCATAACTCGTAAAGTATGGATATGTACTTTAAATGATGATTTTGTATCTATATGTTCATTTAAGCACTCATTCTTTTTCATTCAAGAAGACATCTCTTTAAGGCGCTTTTAACATATGATCCAAGGTATGATAAATAAGGTTAAAAATAATATGGATCAATATGATTTCCCTTCTAGACTTAATATCTCTTTAAAGCACTTTTAACATATGTTCCAAGGCATGATAAACGAGGTTGAAAACAATATGAATCAATATAATTTCCCTTCTAGACTTATATCAAGATGTATATGCTTTCATAAATGATATTCCAATAGAGCACATATATTTGAAGCATATCTTTCTACATTTCAAGCTTTCTATACTAGAAGCATCATTAGCATAAATCAACTCTTAAGGTAAGTTTTGTTGTCATTAAAATCATACAATAATCCCAACATATTGTCTCGATCATGTTTTGCCAATGAGTTGATTATCATTGTTTTCCTCTTTACCTACTTACTGGGTTCGCCCAGACTCATCCCATTTTATGTATGGTTTTTAGTTGACATGTCAGAAGATGGAGTCCAACATGGGGTTGGAGCTTGTAGCTGGGAATAGACTAACCCTTGTCCCTATCTAATCTATTTAGATGTAAAAATCTAAATCTAACATTGCTTTGATGTATATTATATATATATATATAATTTGTAAACTTAACAAATTTCAACTTCTGTATATCTCAATGCAAGTATGAGATAATTGCAATAGCATGTCAAATGGTGGAATGTATGTATCTCTTAATACTTTTTATTGCCATGATAATGCGACTTGCGATTCTAGACCATATGAGGGTATGATATGTTGTGGAGGATGTAGGTTATGGATGTATGGAATAGTATGGAAAGCATTATACAAGTATAAATCTAAAAATTCAAGGGGAACTCTGCATGATGTGCTTCTTGCACTATATTATGTAGCACCCTAAAAATTGGGGTGTTACAAAAGGGTATGGAAAATCACAAATTATGGATTTGGACTTCCTCCATCCCTCATATTCCCAACCCAAGCATGACATCCAAACATAATAAAAGAAAAAGGAGGGAGGAATGAATAGAGAGGGAGTTCATATACTAAAACTCTTTTCTAGGGCAACAATCGAGCAACCGAAGAGTTCTTGAACAATTGGACAACCGAGGAGTTGTTTGGTAGCCAGAATGTAATGTAGGTGGACAAGATCTCCAACTTAGATAACTCTACCATTCCAAGAAAAGCTAAAAAAATGAATAATTTGGGGAATTTTGAGAGAAAATGAAGAAAAGTAAAGCTTTCTATTTTTTTAATTTTTTTCTGGGAATTTTTATAATAGTTGCATTGTGTGTTTTGGAGCAACAAAGGGGATATTTATAGCTTTCAGTCAATGTTTTAAAAATCGGACCAAACCATCCGGTTCAACCATGAACCATAAAGATTGCGGTCCAATCTGGGTTCGATTCTTGGATTTTAAAGAAAACTGCCTAAACTATTGAAATTGGGCGGTTAGACCATGAAAACTGGTCCAACCACGGTTCGGCCCAAGCAATTAAGGGAAAAATTGTCATCACATGCCTAACCACAAAATCCCATCCCGCTCAATCCTCCCTTCCCTATCGCCCTAACATTTCCCTAATCACCCTCCCGTAGCTGCCACACTAACGACCAGTAGCCACCATCAACTACTACAACACAAAAAACCACCACCCACTATCCAATCGTCCCTCCTAATCCTGCTCCTGCTCCATCTCCCTCTTGCAACCGTTGCAGCACATTTTACCATCACCATCGATTGGTTGCCACTTACTATTCCGATGACTAGCAACAGCTACAGCATGAAAACCCACCATCTTGTTCACCCGATCTCTCCCTACTCTCAGCCTGGTTCCATCTCCCTCTCACAGCTACACCACAACTCGATTTTCCCATTGTCGTTAGCTGTCGCCACTCGCCAGCCTATTATAATGGCTGACAGCAACTGCAGCATAAAAACCCACCATCCCATTGGTCCAGTCATCCCTCCCTTTCCCGTCCCAGCTCCATGTCCCTCCCATTGTCATGCCACAGCTTGTTTTGCCCATTGTGCTTTTCTTTTGTCACAGCATAATCTTTTAATATTAAATATTATACTATTTTTAGTTTTTGAATATGTTATATAATCATATTTATGTTTATATATTGTGATTTTAATTTAGGTACGTTATCAATTCAATCAAGTATAAAAGAATAAAGAAAGATTTGCATATGACTCATTTCAGGTAAGTTGATCCTTTTTTAATTGTTGAATATTCTATTAAATTTATTTTTAAAATTTATATGATTGCATCATCAATTCATCATTATCATCTATAGAATTATTTATTTTTAATTTTTATATGCATATTAGGTTTTTATATAATGCTATTACCATAAGTTTTAAAGGTATTTTATAATTATTCATATGATATTTAATTATATTTTTTAAAAAAATTAAAATTTTAAAATTATTATTATATCATAGTTATGTCATTCTGGCATCATAGTTCAAGTTTCAAGCAATGGTTGAACTAGTCAAATCTAAACTAGACATAAAAATGGGGAAATTTTGACATTAGTAGATTTGACATGTAGGTATTGTTTATTTTTCTTAAAAGGCCAAAAAGTTAGAATTTTGTCAACCCCTGAGCCCTGACTTTATGCATTCTCCATGCACGTGTTAGGTGTGGCTGTGTGGCAAGCGGCGCATGTGGGTTGCGTGGTGGGCTTTGGGCCAAGGTAGGGACGGTGAGCCTAAGTAGGGTTAGTCTGTAGACCGATGGGTGGTGCAATCCACGCATGTAGGTCATGTCGGCAACAAGTCCAGTTGGCCAATGATCAACTCCGGGGACATCACAACGGACTGCAGTGGTGCCAGCTAGCTAGTGCAGTTTGATGGGGCCCATTTTCATCCCCTTAGGAATTTTTATGCCCCTGATCTCATTTTTAGGTCCATTTTGGTTAATCCCCACTAGAAATTGGGTTTCGCAATTTTTCTATTAACATCCATTTTTTTAACGCCCAAATAGAGAGATGGGTGCACGTGCAAAGGCAAAGAGTAAAAGTGATTTGGAGATACTTGAAATCATATTGCTTTGGATTGAGTTCCCAACCCTTCAACCCAACCGGGAACTCAATCCAACCCAAAGAATCTCATCAATTTGAACCCAATTTTGCCAACCTTATTTTTTCCATTTCTCGAACCCAAATTGGGTCTGGGTTCAAACAATTTACACCCCAGTTTGTGATTGTTATTATTTGGAATTCTGCTTCTGGAGGGTCCATGCCCCCAGTTGTCCAAAGAAGTACTTGCCCAGGGTATACCTCACAGTCCTGCATTTACATTCTTCCAATTTTCTGGGGGTCCATCCCTCTTGATCTAGTCGAAGCCAAAACTTCCAGGTAGATTTTGACAACATGAAAACTGAATGAGAGAACATAGATGAAAAAACGGAACATGGAAGCTAGAATATGACGGAAATTTGTTGAATCGAAGTCGATAGATATGCACCACGGTCATCAAACCAATAAGGAACAAAAACAGTAATGATTGTAAAAACCCGTACCCAATTCTTAAAATCCTCGCCCAAAACAACCCTAGACCATAAAGAGAGGCTTTTTCCATCAGAAAATGCGATCCTCTCCTACTATGACAAAAGAAGGAAAAATTCAAAATAAGTTGGATTTCTAATAATGGTCTAACAAAATCATTTTGGTAAAAGCTTTATTGTAGCTTGCAAGAGCAAAGGAATATATTAGCGTCAAATTTCTCCACGATGTGAAAAAATTATAAAGCAACTGTAAACCTGATGATTAGAACAAAAGAGAAAATGCAACTAAATGATCAGTTCTAGCAATTCTTCAATTTCAGGATAAAACATTGTTTACTCGCGCACACACACTCTTCCAAGAGACTTTCTAGGGGGGCTTGTAAAAAGATCTCCATTATGGTAACCCTGGACTAAAAGAAGCCATAGCAGATACCCAAAACCTGCCATCCACTAAAAACAAGAAAGAGCGACCTTAGAAAGAAGGTCAAGAGATCTGCATCCAAAAATGCCCATGATCCAAATGGTTCAGCTACCAATTAATTAGGTAAGTAATACTCCCAAAACTCGGTAGGAAATACCTATTTTGAATAGAAAATTTTGTAAAAGTTCGACCAAACAAAATTCAGTTTTCCATTGATCCTAGGAGAAGCAATACCTTTAACCAAATTCAGCTCATTGAACCACATCAGAGACATTCAAGAACCTCTTCAAGACATTACCTAACTTTCACATTGCTTTGGAAGTGAAGGACAGCAGATAGATGAATTGTTGCTCCAAAATTATACAGACTAGTAAAAAAACCAATTAATCAAATCCTCATACTTCAAAGAGAATATGCAGTAAGAACTTCATGACGGCTTGGAAGAGGTGAAAAATTAGAATCAACTACCCACAAGAAGAGCTTCACCTGTCAGAAAACACATGCAGAAAAACAAAGCACTTTCCATCATAAGCTCTATACCTTTAGTAAACTACAACAGGACAGGATAGTCAATTCAAAAGACACTTGGCTACTTTTTGAACAAAAATGGTAGTACAATTCTTCGAATGACCCAGGATCTTGATTTTTGGGGAGTTTCATGATTATCCAACCAGAAGTGCATCAATTTATTCTCACGAAGGATTTAAACACCTATTGATTCAAACAAATGATTGTAGAGTTGATCATTCGTAGGCATGGATCTCAAGCCTATAAATAGGGATATTCTTCATACTCCTAAAGGAAAAAAGGAAGTGGCTTAGACAAAAAGAGAAGTGACTTGGGGGGAAGAAAAAAAGTGACTTAGGCTCCATTTGGCAATAAGAAAAGAAGGTGCAAAGTTTTTCACCCTTTCCATCCCTTTTTCTACAACTTTTTATGTGATTTGATATCTTAATTATCTAACAAACCTACTTTTCATCATTATTACTCAAACTTTCAATCATTATTTATTATCGTTTCATACAAAAAGTCTGTCTATTTTGTCTTTATTTACTTTATTTCTAACCATTATCTCTTAACACATTGCATAATTTCGTCTCTTTTCCCTCACTTTTTCATATTCTTTTTTTTTTCCTATTTCTTTTCCTCATTCCCAAACAAATCTTGTTTGTCCAAAAGCTCAGACCAATCAATTTACTATAAACAAGTTTGTCCACATGACCAAACTCTTGTCACACAAACTTCCATGGCAAGGAGAGGAATATAAATCTCTTGCTAAGGTAGGTAGTTATACGAAGTGCTCCAAAATTGCCATTTACCTTCCTTGCCAACCACAAAGAAAAGAAGCAGGTAGTGCAAGAAAACTCCCAGGCCCAACTTGGCAGCATAATAATTGTAATTTGATGCACAGGTCTTCAGTTTGATGAAACAGAAAGGACAAAACAAAGCTAGGAGACATTTCCTTGCATTCATCCCCCAATATTGACTTCATTTCCAGTGATAACGAAGTATTTTTGTAATCAAGCAATCAAATGCTCTGCATGGATGACAACAAAGGAAGCTAAAGTGAGTTACTACCACAATGCTGGGTTGGTAATTCTAATGCCACAGTGGATCAAAAACACACCCAAAAGAAATTAACCACTACATGGGGATTTCCATTTTCCTCAATCTAGCAAATGCAATGCATTTAACAACGCATACAAAAAGATCAACCTAACGCTTATTAAGAAGAATGCACTAAAAAGACAAGGAAAAGTGTGTAAGATGAATTCTAATTCCTTCCATCCAACTAACCAAATCAAACATTCTCAGCAAAATTCGACTAAGACAGTGCAAGTAATGAAAAAGCTGACAGCAAAAATCTACTTTCCTTTTTTCCCCTTAAATTTCATTCCATGACGACTTTGGCGCCAACAGCCTTCATCTTTTCAATAATTTGCTCGCCTTCTTCCTTGGAGACCCCTCTCTTGATCAGAGCAGGTATCTTCTCCACCAAATCCTTGGCCTCCTTCAACCCCAAGTCCGTAAAACTTCTCACTTCCTTGATAACCTTTATCTTCGCTGCGGCCTCGTACTCGTCCAATCTAAGCTCGAAAACGGTCTTCTCCACCTTCTCCTCCTTGGCGGCCGCCGCCTTGCCCAGCCTAGCGGCCCCGGACGACAGCACCGCCCCAGCAGCGCAGGGTTTCATGACGCCAACGACCGGCTGCTCCCTCATCCCCAACTTCTTCATGAGAATGGAAGACAGCTCGGCAGTCTCGGAGAGAGTAAGGTTGGCAACCTCTTCGACGAGACGGAAGACTCGTTCCGTGGGAGGGGACCGGTGCTGGTTAGGATCGAAATTGGCGGGGTCGTAGTCGGCCGGGAGCTTTCGTTGATCGAACGGCTCATGATCTCCATCATCTTCATTAACAGCTGGGTTTGCGTATGCGGTGGAGAAGGTAGGGCTTCGAGAGACGGAGAAGAGGATGGAACTTGGGGGGAAGTAGGGGCGGAGTTTTGTGAGGATGAAACACCCCATTTGCTTGCTTTCCTTTTCAACCAAAAGAGCATATCAACTGTTTGGATCAAAATTTATACTTTAATCAACGTTTAGAAGCTCATTTTCCCATTTGCAGGATGGATAGGTAGCTGGCCGGGTTTTTGCTCCTGGATCTCTTGGGGAAGAGCTCAAACTTTTGTTTCTACGGTTTGTATCGGGGGCGCTTGTTAGTCGCTTACACGGCCATTCAGGCATGATTTTTGGTCCTTATTATAATGCCGGTGGGGTCATGGAACATGTATGTACCCAATTTGAAATTTAAACCGTTAAAAAATTTATTTTACCTAATTTAAATCTTAAGATAAAATAATAACTATAAGTAATAGCCTTTTTAATTAAGAAAAAATTTTACGGTTTAAATTAGATTAAAGAAAATTTAGATGGTTCAAATGATAGACACCTATCAAAGGTTGTTTCAGTTGGATTCTTAGTCAACCCTTCCCTGACCTTATATTTAAAACTCCAACCTTACCCTATTTTAGCTTAGTTTGGTTTCATGTCAACTCTACCCAACTTCTTTCAAAGTTTGGTCGAGTAGTTTCCCAACTCAAAACGGTTAATTTAAATAAGTAAAAAAAATAAAATTTGCATTTTGAAAATATATATCAACTATTGATATAATTAAACATTAATTACTTATTATCTGACATTATCTTTATATTACCAACTTTCTTCAAAATGTAATTTTATATGAATGGATTTGAAAAGCATAACCGATGTACCTTGAAATGAGATAAAGAAATTTTTTTACCTACAAGATAATGATAGGATCTATTTGAAATATTCTTATAGTTATCATAAGTATTTGAAATATTTATTTTCTATAAATAATTTTTTTTAATCTTTATATTTCATTAAGATAGCTAAATATTTAAGATTATATTAAAATAAAATTACATATATAATGCCCTGAATGATGTGGTGTTTTTTGTTTTTTTTTATTTTTTAAATATTGTTATTGAGTTGGTCTGTTACAAGACCCAGACTGTTGAGTCTACATATTTGGTTTTGATGATTAACAAAACTTGTATAATGAATTAAATTAATGAGTCAATGCTAAAATTTCTAAATTCAAAAGAGGCTTTCAGAGGACACAAAAATTTCCAGAGGGACTTTTTGAGATTATATTATATATAATTTTAATGATAACAAAACTTGTATTAAATTTAGAAATCTATATGCTTAAATCTCTAATGATCATATAAATGGTCACGAATTAATAAATAATAATTAATACAAACACATAACTATGAATGATTAATTATACAAGCACATATTCCCCACTTTATGGTGCGCTCACAATAAACGTTAATTAACTTTTACTGCCTAAACTTGCTAAATAAATACTATGCACCATAATTACTTAAGCTTTCATACTATGCATTTAATTGAAATTTATACTATCCTTGCTTTACAAAATGATATAATCATATGAAGATAAAATACATTATGATATTATATATATGAAAGCTAATAACATAGTAAGTGCAGGAAAGTTCAAGTGTAGGATAACGATCATCTGAAACAAACTGTCACAACAATCCGCTACGTTCCAAAGGAGATAAATTGATGAAAATCGTGAAAGAAGAAGAAAGCAGAAGACAAGCAACAAGAAAAGTTATAATTGTCTAAGAAAAGCTTCCATGAACAAAAGCATGGGAGAAAAACAAGGCTTCGAGATGTGCTATAATGAGTTGCGATGTTTGTCAACCTCAAAGAGAAAATGTCAACAGACAAATGCAGAACAAAAAGTTAAAGAAGAAGCCATGATCAAAGAGTTTAAATTGCGTTCAAGAAATTTGGACCACTTATACTTGATCTAATCAAAGTCGGTCCAAGATGAAATACAAGGATGAAGAAGCAACTCAACAGCTTGGCAAACAAACAAAGAAAGACCAAGAACAAATTACTGCCTAGACAATAATACAAAAAGTGAGAAGATTGGATTTGTTTGAGGATGAAACGACAATATAAATATAGAAGGGAGTGCAACTTCAACTGAGCCAAGGCAGATAGATCAAGGTTGAAGAGATAAGGAAGTTGCTAGAACAAACCCCCTCTGTTGCTCGGAGTGTGCAGAATAGTTGAAGATCTTCACCTCATCTTCGGATCAAAAGGTCATCTATCACAATAGACAAAGTATCAGCCAAAGCAGCAGACGATAAAGATGTTGCACTATGAGCATAGACGAAGCTGAGAATAGACAATGTGATGCTTAGATTGAAAATGGCCTACAACAAACAAAGGCATGATTATCTACAACTCACAACAGACAAATACGATGTGCACAGTATTCCATCCAAGACAAAGCAGAACACACTTCATCTATTGCTTATACCAGATGAACACCACACTTCGTCTACTCGAGCAAGTTGAAGTAAGCTTCATTTGGCACCTTCAATGGACAACAAAGAACAAAAGAAGAAGATCACACTTCATCTCTCAGTGCAAAACTGAGCGACCTTCGTCTGTCACCTCCAACAGACGATTAAGAACAAAGGAAGCATATCTTACTTTGTCTGTTCATATTAAAAGAACTGTTTGTCGATCGATCAGCTCATGTTTGTCAACACCATTCAAAGTTAGTCTATTATCTCTAAACAGATAAACCATATACATGAATGATCGATCAACAGACAAATCTTATGGAGGAATTTTGGTAGACAAAGAAGCGTTTGTGTTTATCAAGGACAAGAAAATGAGGAAAAAAAATGAATGGAATGACGTGACTGAAATTGGTCGCCTTTGGAATGAACCAAATAATTTCCATTATTATTGATTTTTCTCAATTGGTTACATTTGCCGTGTACATTAGAAAAATTATATGTTCACATCCCAGACCACAAGTGGTCCTAATTACTTCTCCATAATGGAGAAAACCCTTGATTAAAAGGAAAAGTACAATGCATCTTAGAAAATCCAAAATAAATGTGTGCTGTCTTTGG